>JAVSCE010022553.1:0-52894 GCA_032199065.1 Smutsia gigantea | reverse complement strand
AACCGGGCAAAGACCTCACCAAAAAAGAAAATTACAGACCAATATCCCTGATGAAGGTAGATGCAAAAATACTCAACAAAATATTAGCAAATCCAATTCAAAAATACATCAAGAGGATCATACACCATGATCAAGTGGGATTCATCCCAGGGATGCAAGGATGGTACAACATTCGAAAATCCATCAACATCATCCACCACATCAACCAAAAGAAGAACAAAAACCACATGATCATCTCCATAGATGCTGAAAAGCATTTGACAAAATTCAGCATCCATTCCTGATTAAAACTCTCAACAAAATGGGTATAGACGGCAAGTACCTCAACATCATAAAGGCTATATATGACAAACCCACAGCTAACATCATACTTAACGGCGAGACGCTGAAAGCTATTCATCTAAGATCGGGAACAAGACAAGGATGCCCACTCTCTCCACTGTTATTCAACATAGTGCTGGAGGTCCTAGCCACAGCAATCAGACAAAACAAAGACATACAAGGCATCCAGATTGGTAAAGAAGAAGTCAAATTGTCACTATTTGCAGATGACATGATACTGTACATAAAAAACCCTAGGGATTCCATTCCAAAACTACTAGAACTAATATCTGAATTCAGCAAAGTTGCAGGATACAAAATTAACACACAGAAATCTGTTGCTTTCCTATACACCAATGATGAACTAACAGAAAGAGAAATCAGAAAAACAATTCCATTCACGACTGCATCAAAAAGAATAAAATACCTAGGAATAAACCTAACGAAGGAAGTGAAAGACCTGTACTCTGGAAACTACAAGACACTCCTAAGAGAAATTAAAGAGGACACTAACAAATGGAAATGCATCCCATGCTCTTGGCTAGGAAGAATAAATATTGTCAAAATGGCTATACTACCTAAAGCAATCTACAGATTCAATGCAATCCCTATCAAACTACCAACAGCTTTCTTCAATGAACTGGAACAAATAATTCTAAAATTCATATGGAACCACAAAAGACCCCGAATAGCCAAAGCAATCCTGAGAAGGAGGAATAAAACAGGGGGAATTACGCTCCCTGACTTCAAGCTCTACTACAAAGCCACAGTAATCAAGACAATTTGGTATTGGCACAAAAACAGACCCACAGACCAGTGGAACAGAATAGAAAATCCAAACATGAACCCAAACATATACAGTCAATTAATATTTGATAAAAGTGCCTTGGATATACAATGGGGAGATGACAGCCTCTTCAGCAGCTGGTGTTGGAAAAACTGGACAGCTACATGTAAGAGAATGAAACTGGACTACTGTCTAGCCCCATACACAAAGGTAAACTCAAGGTGGATCAAAGACTTGAATGTAAGTCATGAAACCATAAAACTCTTAGAAAAAAACATAGGCAAAAATCTCTTGGACATAAACATGAGCAACTTCTTCATGAACATATCTCCCCGGGCAAGGGAAACAAAAGCAAAAATGAACAAGTGGGACTATATCAAGCTGAAAAGCTTTTGTACAGCAAAGGACACCATCAGTAGAACAAAAAGACATCCTACAGTATGGGAGAATATATTCATAAAAAACGTATCTGATAAAGGGTTGACATCCAAAATATATAAAGAACTCATGCACCTTAACAAACAGAAAGCAAATAATCCAATTAAGAAATGGGCAGAGGACATGAATAGACACTTCTCCAAAGAAGAAATTCAGATGGCCAACAGGCACATGAAAAGATGCTCCACATCGCTAATCATCAGAGAAATGCAGATTAAAACCACAATGAGAGATCACCTCACACCAGTGAGGATGGCCAACATCCAAAACACAAACAACAACAAATGTTGGCGAGGATGTGGAGAAAAGGGAACCCTCCTACACTGCTGGTGGGACTGCAAATTAGTTCAACCATTGTGGAAAGCAGTATGGAGGTTCCTCAAAAAACTCAAAATAGAAATACCATTTGACCCAGGAATTCCACTCCTAGGAATTTACCCTAAGAATGCAGCAGCCCAATTTGAAAAGGACAGATGCACCCTATGTTTATTGCAGCACTATTTACAATAGCCAAGAAATGGAAGCAACCTAAGTGTCCATCAGTAGATGAATGGATAAAGAAGAGGTGGTACATATACACGATGGAATATTATTCAGCCATAAGAAGAAAACAAATCCTACCATTTGCAACAACATGGATGGAGCTAGAGGGTATTATGCTCAGTGAAATAAGCCAAGCCGAAAAAGACAAGTATCAAATGATTTCACTCATATGTGGAGTATAAGAACAAAGAAAAAAACTGAAGGAACAAAACAGCAGCAGACTCACAGAACCCAAGAACGGACTAATAGTTACCAAAGGGAAAGGGACTGGGGAAAATGGGCGGGAAGGGAGGGATAAGAGGGAAAAAGGGGCATTACGATTAGCAGATGTAATGTTGGGGGGGCACGGGGAGGGCAGTACAACTCAGAGAAGACAAGTAGTGATTCTATAGCATCTCACTACGCTGATGGACAGTGACTGTAATGGGGTTGGTGGGGGGGACCTGATGAAGGGGTAGTTTAATAATCGTAATATTGCACATGTAATTGTAAATTAATGATAATAAAATAAATTAAATTAAAAAAAAAAAATAAAGAATGCCATTGCTTCTGGAAGGAATTCTAAATGGCCCCTTACAATGCTGTGTCTCTTTCCAGATTCAAAAAGTGAACTTCCTCCATCAGATTCCATACTGATAATGGGAATTCCCCCCACATACATAGGATATTCAGATTCTGGACAGCCAAAGTCAAGAAAAGTCTTTTTACCTCCTCTTCCTGGTTATTATTCTCATTTGAATCCTTCTCTTCATAGTCACTAATACTTAAACTCACATGTTGTCTTTTATCTCATGTCTTTTTCTGCTCTCAGCCCCTACCACTACTCTGATACCATCTTTGCCAAGACTGTCAATGATCTCCTATAGTTAAATCCACTGGACATTTCTCAGTCCTACTGTAGGCCACTTGACATTAACTGACCACTTTCCATCTAGCACTTTGTCCTACCTTGTGTTCCATGTCACTAATTTCATCTGATTTTATTCTTACCTTTCTACATGATTTATCTTTCTTTTGATCGCACTCCTCTTTCACCCGCCCCATAAGTCCTGATGTTTCTGAGGGACCTTTCCTCAACCCTATCCTTACCTTGTTCTGTACACTTTCCTTGGTTGTTGCCCCTAGTCACAGGTGTTAGCTCTCACTGTATCAATTAGAATCAAGTCCAGAGAGGTAAACAAATAGAAACATAGAGGTGAAACAAGGTAGAAGTCTATCCATGTGTTATGTAAAAGGAATCTGCAGCTAGGTAGACTGATATTGCTCTGGGACATCAAAAACCCAGATTCCTTCTATCTCACACATCTCTGCCATCCTTATTGTGGCCTTAACTGTCATAATCTAACACAACTTTTGGCTTTCCAGCTGTCACATCTTTTCAGGCTGTGAGACTTGGAAAGTGAGAAAATTTGAATGCCTCTGTCCTTTTAAGGCGACTGCATGGAAGGTCCACACAGCACTTTTGTTTACATCTCATCGGTGAGAATTGATTCTCAGGACCATGCAAAGCTGCGGTGAGATATGGTCTCTGAGGTGGGCAGCTAAACAGTGGGCTCCTGTCAGAGAAGGAAGGGAAGAATGTGTCTTAGGGAATGCAGATAAATAGTCTTTGCCACAATCAACTGTTTCATAAATATATAATACTCAGCCCAATGTATAGCCTAAAAGATCCTACCTATGTATCTAGTTTCCAATGGAGCATTTCCTCTTCTATGTCTGGAAGCTACCTCGAAATCAGTATATCTAATACTGAATATGTTCTATTGCTCCACAAAATCTACTGTGAGTGGTATCAAATCTATTCAGTTGACCAAGCTAGAAACTTGGTAGTTACAAGAATTAATATCAGTGGCACTAAGTTTTATATGCTTATTCTATGAAATGGATCTTTGTTAAGAGTTTTACAAATGTTTGTCTGCTTAATCCTCACAACCCAAGTGTAAAGATCTTTCATGTCTATCCTCTCACCTGAATCTGTGAGATGGTAAGAAAAGGATGGCAGTATTCTTATGTCCAGGTTATAAATTACCAAATTGCAGCTCAAAGAGACTAAGATATTTGCCAAGGCTAATCAAAGTTATGGAACAAACGAGAGGTAAAAGTAAGTAACTCTGACTCGAAATCTGTGCCTTTTCCATTATGATATTTATCTGTGTGAACAGAACAGCTAATAAGGATAACAAGGGCAAGACAAAACGACAAGTGAGTATTCCCCATTACCTGTAATCTCCCTTAGCCAATTAAAGAGACTTAAGCCTGATTTCAGTTTTTTGCTTCTGCCAATACAATACAATACTATATTAATTTTATAAGAACAGTACTGTCTTTGATGATATATTTATGTATTTTTAATGATGTGAAATGTGGCTAATAAGAAAGAAGCCTAGAGAAGATAAAGAGGTAGTAGCAGGAGAGGCAAAGTTGATCTACAAAGTAGGACAAGAGAATCCTTCAATGTGAGTACGTTTGTACAGTTTCAGAACTTGAAAGATTCTGAAGCAATTGATGGATATAAAAGAAATGAGAACAAATGGAATTTCTGGATTGTTCTCTATTTTAATGAATTGGTGCCTTTTACTGACCAAGAAATGTGAATTAAGATTAGAGCTCTTTTTCAGTGATCTTTTGTTGCTAGACTACGTTTCTGTGGATGTGAAGTTTCTCAGTGAAGAATATGGTTCATGAGGGGCCCTGAATTTTTTTAGGAACCAAACTCTGCCTTTAGGAACCAAGGTAATGATTTTTTTTTAAAGAGCAGGCTATCCATGACAAAAATAGACTGTTTCTCCTGCTGATTTATTTGGTATTTTCTTGCTAATTAACCTATCCACTGGAAAGGAGAAACTGGGAGTAATTGGAATTGAGGTTGGACAATTAAATAAACCTGCTAACTAAATGCTGGGCAATAATCGCCTATGTTCCCACTTGTGTTTATTACCTTTGGAAGTAAATAGCATGGTTCTTTTGTGTTTATATATATTTTTTGCCTTTTTTAGTTTGCTAAATTACTTAAATTATGTAAGCCTCATTTTACTCGTTAGAAAAATAAAAATACTAATAAATATCTTTTAAGGTTGCTGTAAGGGTTAGAGGTAATGTAAATAAGTTGGCTAGCCATGTGCCGTCACATGAGTAGGGCTTAGAAGTAAGTCTCTGGGAACAGAACTTCTGAGATAATGAAGTGAGTAGTTTGACAAATCTCCTCTCTGAAAAACAATAAAACTGGACAAAATATTTTATGACTCTGGAAATAAACAAAAGACATACACCTAATGAAAAGTGATTATTTATGGAAATTCATTGAACTTTGTGTAAGAACAGTAGATGTCTGTGATGTTTTCACCCTAGGGCTGCCCCCACCCCCTACCTCCAGCCTGGTCAGCATGGTGTTATATCAGGGTAGTGTGATACCTGAAAACCAGCAGCATTACTGCCAGAGAAGCGGACTTACTTGGAGCCAAACATGTAAAATTCCGTACTCAGAAGCACCAATTAACAGTAGAGAACTAGATGGCAAACAAATGAGCCAATGAGCAACTCAGCTGATTCAAAGTTGCTCTCTTGGTTTGGGTAAATAATTGACTGGAATACTAGTCAGAAATTTAATTTCAATCAGAGATATATGAGAAAGGAGGTAACCATAAAGGACTTGAATAAGTTCTCCATATATCTGCTATAGAATGACTTAAAAACTGCCTGAGCTTTGAATATATTCCATAACACACATTCAAATCCAGTGACAAAGGTTGAAAAGCTTACTGACTTGAAGTTTTTGAGCACAACTGCTGGTAAATCATTGCCTAATGATAAGTAAGCTTTAAGCCACACTGACCTCTAGGAAGCTAGGCATTTTTTTTTTAACAGAGAAGGGATATCAGCAATCATCCATTGTGGGGGAAACATTAAATGGATATAAACCAGTTATTAAAACTTTGATAACAACAACTGTGTGAGTGTAAAGGGAACCAGAATCTGAAGCTCCTTCAATATATTAATAAAAATGTTGAATTTCCTAGAAAAAATTATAACACATCCAAAGAAACAGGAAACTGTGAACCAGACTCAAGGGGAAAAAGCAAGCAATATAAAGTGACTCTGAGTTGGTCCAAATGTTAGACTTAGCAGATGGAGACTTGAAAGCTCCAATTGTAAATACCTTCAAGAACTAAAGAAAACCATGTTTAAATAAAGGGAACTATGATAACAGTGACAAATAGAGAACATCAACAGAGATAACATATTATAAAAAAGAACCAAATGAAAATTCTCAAATTGAAAAGTACCATAATCAAAATGAAAAAGTCACTAAAGAAGGCTAAAGAGCAGATTTCAGGTAGCAGAAGAAAGAATCAGTAAACTTGAAGGTAAATAGAAATTGTCCAATCTCAAGAACAGAGAGAGAAAAGGAATGGAAAAAAAGATGACCAGACTCAGAGACCTGTAGGTAGACATTGAGTTTATCAATGTAGGTGTTATGAGAGTCACAGAAAGGTAAAGAAAAAAAGATGGGGGAGAAAAATTATTTGAAGAAATAATGGTCAAGCACTGGAGGGGGTGAGGACTTGATAATATGGGTGAATGTTGAACCACTGTGTTGTGTATTTGAAACCATCATAAGATTGTATATCAATGATACTTTAAAAAATGATTAAATACTTCACAAATATGGTGAAGCTCAACAACCCCCAAACAAATAAACCCAACAGTATCAACACCCCAAAACATTAGAATCAAACTACTGAAATAGAATCACAAATGGAAAAGTCTTGAATGGAGACAGACAAAGACACCTCATCCTATGCAGGGGAACATAATATGATTAGCAGCTAACTTCTCACCAGAAATAATAAGAGGCCAAGGACAATGGATTGACATATTCAAAGTGTTGAAAGAAAAAAATAAACTGTTGACCAAGATATCTAGGTAAGGTAAAAAATCCTCTAAAATGAAGGTGAATAAATACTTTCTCAAAGAATCAGAATATTTTGAAATATCAATTATATTTCAATTAAAAAAAGAAAGGAAAAGAAGGAATATTTCTTGCTAGCTTGCCTCACTTACAAGCAAAAATTAAACTCTTTCAGGATTAAAGAAATGATATCATTACCAGAAGAAGTGGTAAATATGTAGGTAAATATAAAAGGCTATACAAATATAGATATGTTTCCTCTTCTTTAAGCTACATGATTTCATAAAACAATTTTAATACTGTATTTTGTGTTATAAAATATAAATGTAATATTATGATAGTACAAAGGAAGAAGGAAAATAGAGCTTATCAGAGGAGTTTCTGTATTTTACTGGAATTAAATCAGGATTTTTTTCCAGCTTTATTGAGGTATGATTGATAAATTTTATGCATTTAAGATGTAATAAGTATACCTTATGTAATGATTTCTACAATCAAGCTAATTAACATATCAATCACCTCACATAGGTACTATTCCTGTACATGTGGTGAGAACATTTAAGATCTACTCTCCTGAAAATTTCAAAGATACCATACATCATTATTAACTGTAGTTACCACTCTCTACATTAGACATCTACAGCCTTTTCATCTTATAACTGAAAGTTTGTGCCCTGTTACCAACATCTCTCCATTTCTCTTACCCCTCAGCTCCTGACAACTATCATTTTACTTTGTTTCTCTGAGTTCAACTTTCCTTTTAGATTCCGCATATAAGTGAGATCATACAATATTTCTCTTTCTGTGTCTGGCTTATCTGACTTACCACAGTGTATTCTCAGTTCATCCACATTGTCACAAGTGGTTGAATTTCTCCTTCTTAAGGCTGAATAATATTCCATTGTGTGTGAGTGTGCGTGTGTGTGTGTATGTATATATGCCACATTGTCTTTGTCCATTCATATGTTGATAGATACTTAGGTTGTTTCCATGTTTTGGTTACATGAAAAATGCTACAGTGAACGTGGGAGTAGTGATACCTCTTTGAAATACTGATTTGATTTCCTTTGGATATATACCCACAAGTGGGATTACTGGATCATATGGTAGTTCTATTTTTAATTTTTTGAGGAACCTCTGTACTGCTTTCCATAGTGGACATACCAACTTACATTCCCACCAACAGTGTACAAGGGTAGACTTTTTTCCACACCCTTGCCAATACTTGTGATCAAATGTCTTTTTTGATAATAGCCATCTTAACAGGGGTAAGTTAGTTTAGTTTTGATCTGACGTAGATTCGAATACATTAAGATTCATATCTAATCTTTAGAACAACCATTCAGAAAATAAAGTATAGTTAAATGAAGGAATTAAAATTGTACACTAAAAGTATTTAACAAAAGGCAGTAAAGGATAAACAAAAGAACAAAAACAAAGGTATGAGACCCATTTAAAAATAGCAAATGGCATATTTAAATACAAATATACCAGTAGTTATATTAAATGTGAGTATATTAGGCATTCTAATTAAAATATATTTCAAGTTGGATTTTTAAAAATACCCAACCATATCCTAATATATATATATATATGTATTAGTACTTTTGTCTAAAAGACAAATGCTTCATAGCCAAAGAAACATATCATTTAAAAGCAAAAAAAAAAGGGAGAGATAACATGCAAATAGTATTCATAAGAAAAGTTAAATGACGGTACTAACATAAGACAAATTAGATTTTAAGATAAAGCATGTTACTAATGACAAATGAGGCCATTCATAATTATAAAAGGATCAATTTATCAGAAAATACAACCATTATAAATATATATATAAATTTAATGACAAAGCCCCACATTTCATGATACAGAAATTAACAGGATTCAAACTAGAAATATACAATTAAACAATAATTATTGGAGACTTTGTACCCCACTCTCAATATCTGGTAGAACTATTGGACAGAAAATCAACAATAACACAGAAGACTTGCTTGACTGACACTATCAACTACTTTGACCTGACATTTACAGAGTACTCTACCAAATGGCAACAGAATACATATTCTTTTAAAGTGCACATTGCAGGTTCTCAAGGATAGATCATATGTTAGATCATAAAACAAATCTCAATTTAAAAATATTGAATTCAAAAAAATCATGTTCTCAACACATCAGAATTAAATTGGAATTTAACAAAAGAAGGAAATTTAGGATATACCAAAATATTTGCAAATTAAACAACACCTAAATTATCCATGGATGAATAAAGAAATCACAAGGGGAATTAGCAAATATTTTGAACTGAGTGAAAATAAAAGTACAGCATTTCAAGATTTATGGACTATAGCTAAAGCATTGCTTACAGGGAAATTTAAAACTAAACACCTATATTAGAAAAAGATAAAATTCCCAAATCAATAACTAAAGCTTTCACCTTAAACTAGAGAAAGAATAGCACACTAAGCCCAAAGTAAATAATGAAAATTAGAGCAGAACTCAATAAAACAAAAATCAGAATAAGGATAGACAAATCAATGAAACCAAACATTAATCTCCAAAAAGATTTTGAAAATGGCAAAGCTCTAGCTAGACTGACCAAGGTGGAGGGAGAAAAGATAAAAGACAAAAATTATAAAGAAAAATGGACATTATTACCAACCCTAAAGAAATTAGAAGAACTAGAAGGCAATCCTATGAACAATTTTATGCCAAATTTCTCCAAAATACATGATAGTCAAATTCCTAGAAAGACATGACTTATCAAGACAGAGTCAAAGAAACAGTAAATCTGAGTAGTCATCACAGATGTACAGAAACTAAATTAGTAATTCAAAATCTTTCAACTACAAAAGCCCCAATGCAGACAATTTTCATGAATTATTTCAAATTTTTAAATACCAATTCTTCACAAACTCTTTCAGAAAAAAAAAAGCAGTGGACTTCCAACTCATTCTGTACTGCCAGTATTAGCCTAGTCTAAACAATACAAAGATACCTACAACAAAAGAAATCTATAGACCAGTATCCTCCATGAACTTAAACATGAAAATTCTTAACAAAAGTTTAGCAAACTAAACCAAGATATTAAAAAGATTACACACTGTGACTGAGTTTTATTCTAGGAATGTGAGATTGGTTTAACATCCAAAAATAATTAACATACCTTTTACTAATAGTAAAAGGACAGAAACCAAATGATCATGTCAATTAGATGTAGAAAAAGCATTTGCTAAAATCTATCAAAAGTTATGATAAAAATTTTCAACAAATTAGAGCACTTTCTTACCATGATAAAGATCATCTGTGGAAAGCCTATGGCTACCATCATTGTTAATTGTGAAAGACTGAATGCTTTCTACCTAAGATCAGAATAAGACAAGGATATCTGCCCTCACTATATTAAGATACAATACTGTATTGGACTTGAAACCAGTAAAAGAAAAAGGAAGGAAGGGAGGGAGGTGTGGTGATGATGCAGACAATACTATACATTTACTAAAAGCCATTAAATTAGACACCTATCACAGGAGAATTTTATGATATGTAAATTATACCTCAACAAAGCTGAAAAAATGGTAGGGAATGGGAAAGTATAGGTGAAACAAATTTGGCAATGTATTGATAACTGTCGAATCTGGATAATGGGTAATCACAACTAATTATTCTTTTGTTTATGCTTGAGTTTTCTAAAAGTGTTTTTTTTTAATTGGTATCTGTAGGTCCATCATTACCTAGTGTAATTAAGTATGGCTATTTTTGATAGCCTTTTGAGAGGGTAATCTTGTTTTTCTTCCTAATAATTGTACAGCACAAATGTCACATATGTAATATTTACTACCTAATGGCCTTTTATTTTGCACATTTTGGCATCATACTTTTCTTTTTGAATCATATAGTGAAGACATGATGTGGTGGTTTCTTAGAAACCATCAATTTTCTGTAGAGAAAAGAAATACCACCCTCTCTTGTATTCAGCAGGAAAGTAATGGTAGTCAGCTCCCAGTTAATAAAAAGAAACTACCTTCAGTTTCAAAAACGTACAGAGGATTTTTTTTTCTCTCAATGCTATGGCAGTCTGCTCTCTGTCCTATTGATTTAAGAACCAGGTAATATGTATTTCAGTTCATAATGTATTGCCTCTACCACAGGTGACTAAGTCTGTTCAAAAAAATATTCCTTGAAAATATCATTTGAATTCTATTATTTTTAATGTTGTGCTTAGTTAAGTGAAGTAGTATACTTTGTGGGTCAAAGCTTATCTTGAGCAATCTATTAGACTTCCTAAGTTCTTCTGTACCCTATACTCAATGTTAAATTAATTCAGTCAATGATGTGGAAAGCAGAATAAATAATGCACTAATGAATTTTATCCATGACCAAATTTTAATGCCCAGGGATAATTCAGTAAAAGTTATTGCATTCACACAACCCATTTAATTAAATACTTCTTTTGTCTATCCTTACTGACTAATAAATACATTGTTTAAAATATCAACAGAATCATACCATATCTCTGCTTATAAACCTTTAATGGTTCTTTGGCACTAAAGAGGGAATGTATTAACCTCAGCAGACATGCAGAGCTCTTTAGAACCTGACCTAAACCTGCCTTTTCAGTGCTTTGTCTTGCCAGTCCCCTTCCATATCCCTTCACTATGAAAACGTTAAATAGGCCACTAATTTTTATGTCGTTGTGCCCTTGTCCTCTTTCTTCAGTACTTTACCCCCTTCTTCATCTAATGAATGTTATTTCCTAAGTTCTTGGGAGGTCATTCTTCCTTTTGATTTCCAAGGACCTTAGTAGATAGGTTCCCATTGTACTTAAGTTAAAATATGAATGTTTACCATGGCCTCATGGCCCCTTTTATTTCTCTGGCTTCATCTCCCACCACTCCCCACCTTGCTCACCACACTTTAGCCACACTGGTCTACTTTCAGTTCTTCTGTATCTTCTGCCTCGAAAAGAAGTTGATTTTTCTGTGTGGAGGGTATTACCTTAAGCTTTATCTATTAATGTTTACATGTATTTCAGGGTTCAGCTTCAATATCACTTACTCAGAGTGACTCACTGTTAAAACCACCATACCCTCCTCAATCTAAGACCCATTGCTCTTTTCCTTAGGAACAGGTAACAGTCCAAACTACTGTTTGCAGGTACATTTGTTTCTAGACCACATGCCTACATTGTTCACCTTCCTCTGTCTCTTATCAATTCATTAGAAATTTCTGGACTCCAAGTGCAGTGTTTGGCAGTAGAGTTCTTCATACCTATGGATTGTTTTAATTTTTCTTTCTTGTGTTGTTCACTTGTATGAGGTCTTCTTTATGATGAAGAACTCTTGTTGTGCATGATAAGCTGTCATTGTTTATCCCCAAATGACAAGGAGATATTTATTTTCTCCAGAAAATAATCTCCCTGCTTATCTTATAAAATACTTAAACTGTGGTTATTCAGGTCTTCTACAGCAGTGGTTGTCAAACTTTTTGTTCCTGGGACCCCTTTACACTCTTAGAAATTATTCAAGACCCCAGAAAGCTTGTTTATGTGGGCTACTATGTTTAACCTTAAAAATGAGAAATGTTTAGGAGGTAATTCATTTAAAAATTATAATAATAACCTCACTCTATATTAATATAAATAGCAAATGTTTTGTGAAGAGTAACTATTTTTCAACACCAATGATTGTGAAAACAGTGACATTATTTTACATTTTTAAAAATCTCTAATATTTAGCTAAAGAGAAGAAAGCTGTTTCTTGTATTTGCTCCTGTATTATGAGTTGCCCTATTAGACATGTACAGCTTCTGGTAAACTCATAGGAGAAACAGAAAAAGGCAAATAATATCATGGTATTATTATGAAAATAATTTTGACCTCATAGGACCCCTGAAAGTATATCAAGGACCCTTAGGGGTCCCCAGACCACACTTCAGAAACTACTGTCTAAGAGAGTATAACTGTTCTTGTACCTCCTGTGGCTATGTTCTTGTATAGTAACCTGAGTTCTGAATAACTTACCTGGAATTGTGTCCAGATTTTCAATAAATCAAATAGCAATACCCGTTGCCCTTTCTTCTCCAGGATGAAAATGATGAGCAAAATATGTCCTTACTGTCTCTCTAAGGAACTTTGGTTTTCCTTGTCTATATAACGTATTTATATTCTACTGGAAATGTACATGGTGCTGGACAATAGATGACATTTTGCAAGAGGTGGAAATTATGGGTACCCTGAAGAATTCAAAATATAAACACAGTAAAAAAAATCACCATAAATCCCACAAAAAGAAACACCTTTTTTGAGTAAAGAAAAAAGGGTGAAATTATAGAAGCTTTTTAGTTGGGTTTGGATTAGGCAAAAATAAAAAAGAAGAAAAGAAACTTGAATAATGTAAAAGCAAAGAAGAAAAGGAGACAACAGTCTGTGTCTCTTTTACTAAGTATTTTCCATGTTTGATTCTAAGCTAAATAAATGTAATTTCTCATACTGGGAAATTCTAGTAAATGTAAACAGAACAAATACTTATAATTAGGTGTAATATTTAGTTTTCCTATGAACTGTCCTCATGTTGTATCCTGTGAAATAATAATTATGTAAAGTGTTAATTAATTCCAAGGGTGAAGGAGAGTGCCAATGGCCATATACATTTTCATGATCACATGTATAACTGGGCTAAAAAGATTATACAGATTGTCTTGTATCAGAATCCTCATACCTTAATTTCCTAATATATGTCTAAAAGGGATTTAGTATATAGTAGATGTCAGCAAACTTTAGTACAGTGCCTGATAGTAACTGCTTTTGACTTTGTTCAGTGAATTGTAGAATGTAAAGAAAGATGAAGAAGAAGAGATCACATCATAATGAGCTTTTTTATCCACGTTAAAGAAGTTGGATTTTATCCCATCAGCACTACGGAGTTATTGAAGGTCTGAGTGTATGATCAGAGACATAGTTTAGAAAATCATTCATTTTGAAGTGTTGAGAATGGATAAGAAGACGACAAGGTGGGAGGCAGAAACAAATTACAAAACAGCCTCAGTAATCCAGACAGGATGGGAGAAGCAGCCAGTGGCAGGGAGAGTGGAGAGAAATGCACAGACTCAAGAGAGAAACCTCAAGTTAAAATTATGAGGACGTGTTTATTGATATAGCCTGGAAATGAGGTAGAGGGAAGAATCAAGGATGCCTCTCAGATTTCTAGCTTGCGGGACTGGGAGCTGACAGAGCCATCCGTGGAGGCTGATGAAGGAGCCAGCTTGGGAGGGAAGAGGATGGTGTTTTGAATGCCTGAGTAGAGAAACACCTAGCCATGTTTGAAAACAGAAAAACCATTTGAGGTCATTCACTCTTCATTAAGTATCCCACCAGATGGTAATGACTCTCTTATAGGGTTTACTGATAAGTTATGTCACTCTGCCTCTGATAGATGAAGGTCCAAAGCATCCTCAGTGTTTTCAGAAATCTATTCGAGCACTGTGTAGAGAGCACCCAACAAAAATATGGAAGAAGTTCGGGAATGCAGTTAATCAATTAGACCTATTAACATAGGGTTGGAGAGCAGAGTTCATTCTGGGGTCCACCAAAAAGATACTTCTAGAATTTTCATCTAAGAACTGAGTTTGATAGAGAATATGAATTATGAAAGCCTTGGGATTCTAGGTAGAATCTCTAAAGACTCAGTTTCTTGACCTCATCTCCTCCTACTCTCCCTTTATTTCATTCCATTCCAAACGTTTTTTTTTTACTTCATTGTTATTTTGGGAACATTCTGATCATACTCAGAATGCTGTACCATTGGACTCCAGTAGGTCTTCAATAAATGTTTGCTGTATTGTAATTATACATCTGCTTCACCTAGAAGTAGTCTCACCTGGTGGCCCATGTACTCAGTTTGGCATTTTGACTCTAATTGTGTTTCACCAACAAATTTGCCAAGGAAGATTGTCAGAAGAGAAATGGAGTTGTCAACTGACTTAATAAAAGCTCGATTTCAAATAGTCCCCCTGTATACTCAAACTCATGCTTTATAAATACTTTTATGTAGCTATGTATGTTGGCTTAGGCAAAATTCTGCCATACAAATAGCAGCAGTTCAGTATCCAGATTCTCTCCCCTGTGTTTTAACTCTTTTTATTTTCTCTACCATTTGTTGAATGCTGGGTATTAGTGAACCACTGGGCTAAAACTGGGGTTCCTAAGATCAAATTTAATCCATACAACTAGACTATGAAGCATTGTCACAATTTTAAGATGAAGAAACTGAGGCCTATAGAGGTTAAGTAACTTGCCCAAGTTCACACACTCATCTAATAAGTTTCAGGACTTAGATTTGGACTTCTTTTCCTGACTGCTAAGCTTCATAATTTCCCTGCTCATTCTCCACATCTACCCCCAAGTTGCTGATGTTTTCCTTAATAATGAAAAATAAATGACTGAGAAACCTTGATATGTTATTTCTCTCAGGAGCACTTCATTTTAATAATACACAAACTGTAGTCAAAATGAATGAATGTCTGATTGTGTAACTCAAGCACTAATCAGATATGGGAGGCATGCTGGTTCAAAAATAGTTGATGCCAAGGTTCTGATTCTGACCTTGTCCTATAGAGGGTGTGATCTGGGGAAGTTAATCATATGTGCCCAAACATGACTTTTTTTCTCTTGAGATACTTTATGTTTGCATCCTTCTAAAGTTTCTCAAATTAAAAGATACTCACTTGTTTTATTTTGCACAAATCAATAAAGTATTGTCTGGGAAAACATACTGGCTTAATCTCAATTGATGCTTGTTTTGGTTGCATGAAGTCACTCGACAGAGGAAGAAAAAAAAGTACAGGAAGAATACAAATTTAACAGAAGTGAATTACTTGGGTAGTATGACATCACAACTGCAAGAGTTGGATGCCATTGTAAAAAAGCTCTGGAAAGATGATTTTAAAAGGAACTCAGGAAGTGGTTACATTATGTAGCTCGTGGACATATGGCAAAGAAGAAAGAAAAACTGTCTTTACATAACATAAAACTGTCCTGTTATGTAAATATGTGCTTGTGGCTTAGAATAAAGTTTCTAGTAGAACACTACCCATGCATTCAGCAATACTGCCCCTCAGGCCACCTGGTGTATGTGAAGATGATACCATCTAGTAAACTAAATTAGGTGACTCAAAAGTTTGTCTGATCAGGATGATAATATGATGTTGAAGATGCCGGTGGACAATGTACAAACTTTGGGAAAATGCAACCTTTCTAAGATGTTACATTATATAATTTTATATTAGTATGCAAAATCAAATAATGAATTTAGACATAGACAGGTGATGATTCTGTCTACATTTTCCAAAGGTTCTATGTTACAGTTGATCAAAAACGTAGAGAGGAACTTGTCATTTGGAAAATGAGGTAGTCACCTTATATCTGGATATATATGACGTATCAATTTCTAGGGCTTGTTTCTTCATTGGGAGTATTAGGAAGGCAATACAAAGGATGTATTGAGTATTTTAAAGGATGCAAATGTGAAAAAAGCACTTGGCCTGAAACACTTGGTAGTTCTCCCCTGCTAAAATCATGCCATGTGATTTGGCAGTCTTTTCCTCTTACCTTAAGAGCAGGCCCATAGAAAATGTTCATTAATAGTTAATGTTAAATTCATTGGATTTAGCGACACATTAGTAACTTTTCCTTTCTGATTATGCAGATTTCTTCCCATCATAATACGTGCTTCCGTCAATTGCATTAAGAGCATTTATAACGTAAATGGCAACGGAGCCAATATTTCAAACAGAAGCCATTCTTTTTATTAAAAAAATAGCTTAATGTACCGAAATGCCTCTAAAAGTAAAATATTTAGCACTTAATTGCACATGGGTAGTGTTAAATATCTCATTCATTATTATTACCACCACATGCCTGAATAAATCCTACCATAAGCATTAAGCAAGTAGGTAAACAAAGAAATAACACTTCATGTGATGAATGCCGATATAAAGCACGTTTAAACTATTCTGTCAAGAGACAAGCCTGGAAATGCTAACTGCATTCCTTTGCTTTTCTGCAATCATCTGAATACATAAATCCAAATTGCAGCTTTTAAAACTTCAAATCGACGCTTTTGAATTTCAGAAAACACATACGCTTGAAAAAGCAGATTATAACAAGGTCCCAGTGGGATTTTGGCACCATCTTTTTTATATTTCAAAGCATAAAAAACAAACCTAGACAAGAAATGACTACCAAATGTTTTCATATTTAAAAAGAAGATGCTGTACTTAAAAAAAAATTATATCAGAAAAAAGTTTTCCACTGTGTGTGAATAGAAAGATAATGGCAAATAGCTTAGCCAAAATTTGTACTTTTTAAGTGGTGATTTATTCTGTTTGGGAGTTCCTAAGAATTTTCTAAATTAGCACATAATTAATATCCATAAAATCGTATGGAAGTCACTGCCTTTCAAACCGATGCTGAAGGTTAACTAGAAAGAAAATGTACTTAATTATTTATAGTGCACAGATGAGTCCCAGATACTCTGTGTCCAAATACACTATTAACATAGAAAATTTAGCAGATTGATAGTGGAAAGATGGTAATTCTTCACAAATCCATTCATTAATTCAATGGAATCCCTATCAAAGTCCCCAATGAGGTTTAGTCTGTAGTTTGGCCAAATGATGCTCTGACTACAATAAATTGGAATAGCCAAGGTAGGAGAGGGGTTAACCTACCAGAAATTAAATATACTTTAAAGCAGCAGTGGTTGAAATAGTATCACTGTCACAAAAAACCTACAGTAGATCAGCAAACAGAACCTCATTACATATAAAATACAAAATAAAATGAAGAAATCACCACAAATCAATAGAGAATAGATGGTACTGGGGAAAACACCAGTTGCTGAAAAACCCTTCAAGGTCAGCAACCTTACTACATAAATTTAAGATCTATTAAGCATTTAGTTAGTTTGTTTTTTTAAAGAAAGCATAAGGATCCAGAATAAAGTAAAGGTGAATATCTAAAGAGTTGTAGGATGGTCACAATTTTCAGAACAGTATTAGTGAAGGAAATAAAGTGAAAAAATTTTATTAACAAAAAGATTTTAAAACACTAGAAGAAAAGAGGGAAGCTGGAAAAATATACTCAATAATGTATTTTTTTTATTAAGGTATTATTGATATACACTTTCTCACGCCACCATCTTTAACCTCCTCCTTCTCAAAGCACTTCCACTCAATAATGTATTTTTAAGGAAAGCTCTTACAAGCAAATAAAACACAGAGGAAAAATGGGCATCAGACATACACAACTGACAGTAGAAACAGAAATGACAAATACACATGCACAAAATTTTTCAACGTTTCTATTAATAACAATGTACAAAACCTCCATGACAAACAATCTTCTATCAAGTGTATAAATCATAATGCTCAGTAGTGGCAAAACTGTGTTTAGACAAGTATTTTATACCTGTTGGTGGAAGTGTGTGAGTTTTTTTACTGCCAGCATTGCAAATAAAGTTAGCAAAGTAGTAGTAAATCCTTACTTTTCTTATTAACTTTTCTTCCTTATTCTAAGGAAATTAGCAGCTACATGAGCCAAAATGCATAAACAAATTATTTGTTATAGAGTCATTTATTATAATGAAGAACTAAAACTAAATGTCTAATATCATAAGAATCATGAAATATGGTGTACCCATTTATGGCTTATTACTCAGATCTTAAAAAATCAATTTTTGAAGGCATAATTAATGACCTAAGGAAATACTCACAGTAGAACATTACATGAAGAAAATAGGTACAGAATATTTATAGAGTTTGGTCCCAATTAAATATATAAATCTCAATTACAGTGAAAAAGTACATCATCCCTCTTTTTCTTAGCTGGAAATTCTTTTTTTTTTTTGGTATCATTAATGTACAATCACTTGAACAACATTATGTTTACTAGACACCCTATTATCAAGTCCCCCCCATTTACCCCACTACAGTCACCGTCCATCAACGTAGTAAGATGCTATAGAATCATTACTTGTCTTCTCTATAAATTCTCCCTTTCCCATGTGCCCCACCACTGCATTATGTGTGCTAATAGTAATGCCCCTTTTTCCCCCTTGTCCCTCCCTTCCTACCCACCCTCCCCAGTCCCTTTCCCTTTGGTAACTGTTAGTCCATTCTTGGGTTCTGTGAGTCTGCTGCTGTTTTGTTCCTTCAGTTTTTTTCTTTGTTCTTATACTCTACATATGAGTGAAATCATTTGATGCTTGTCTTTTTCTGTCTGGCTTATTTCACTGAGCATAATACCCTCTAGCTCCATCCATGTTGTTGCAAATGGTAGGATTTGTTTTCTTCTTATGGCTGAATAATATTCCATTGTGTATATGTACCACATCTTCTTTATTCATCTACTGATGGACACTAAGGTTGCTTCCCTTTTTGGCTATTGTAAATAGTGCTGCAATAAACATAGGGGTGCATATGTCTTTTTCAAACTGGGCTGCTGCATTCTTAGGGTAAATTCCTAGGAGTGGAATTCCTGGGTCAAATGGTATTTCTATTTTTAATTTTTTGAGGAACCTCCATACTTCTTTCCATAATGGTTGAACTAGTTTACATTTACACCAGTAGTGTAGGACGGTTCCCCTTTCTCCACATCCTCACCAACATTTGTTGTTGTTTGTCTTTTGGATGTTGGCCATCCTAGCTGGTGTGAGGTGATATGTGGTTTTAATTTGCATTTCTCTGATGATTAGCAATGTGGAGCATCTTTTCATGTGCCTGTTGGCCACCCGAGTTTCTTCTTTGGAGAAGTGTCTGTTCAGCTCCTCTGCCCATTTTTTAATTGGCTTATTTGCATTTTGTTTGTTGAGGTGTGTGAGCTACGTATATACTTTGGATGTCAACTCCTTATCAGATATGTCATTTACGAATATATTCTCCCATACTGTAGGATGTCTTTTTGTTCTACTGATGGTATCCTTTGCTGTACAGAAGCTTTTTAGTTTGATATAGCTGCACTTGTTCCTTTTTGCTTTTGTTTCCCTTGCCCGGGGAGATACGTTCATGAAGAAGTTGCTCATGTTTATGTCCAAGAGAACTTTGCCTATATTTTTTTCTAAGAGTTTTATGGTTTCATGACTTACATCCAGGTCTTTGATGTATTTTGAGTTTACTTTGTGTATGGGGTTAGACAATAATCCAGTTTCATTCTCTTACATGTAGCTGTCCAGTTTTGCCAACACCAGCTGTTGAAGAGGCTGTCATTTCCGCATTGTATATCCATGGCTCCTTTATCGTATATTAATTGACCATATATGCTTGGGTTTATATCTGATCTTTATTCGGTTTCACTGGTCTATGGGTCTGTTCTTGTGCCAGTACCAAATTGTCTTGATTACTGTGGCTTTGTAGTACAGCTAGAAGTCAGGGAGCATAATTCCCCCCTGCTTTGTTTTTCCTTCTCAGGATAGCTTTGGCTATTCGGGGTGTTTGTCATTCCATATGAATTTTAGAACTATTTGCTCTAGTTTATTGAAGAATGCTGTTGGTATATTGATAGGGATTGCATCGAATCTGTATATTGCTTTAGGCAGGATGGCCATTTTGATAATACTAATTCTTCCTAGCCAAGAGCATGGGATGAATTTCCATTTGTTAGTGTCCTCTTTAATTTCTCATAGGAGTGTCTTGTAGTTTTAAGGGTATAGGTCTTTCACTTTATTGGTTAGGTTTATTTCTAGGTATTTTATTCTTTTTGATGCAATTGTGAATGGAATTGTTTTCCTGATTTCTCTTTCTGGTAATTCACCGTTAGTGTACAGGAATGCAACAGATTTCTGTGTATTAATTTTGTATCCCACAGCTTTGCTGAATTCAGATATTAGTTCTAGTAGTGTTGGAGTGGAGTCTTTAGGGTTTTTTATGTACAATATCATTTCATCTGCAAACAGGGACAGTTTGACTTCTCCCTTACCAATCTGGATGATTTTATTTCTTTGTGTTGTCTGATTGCTGTGGCTAGGACGTCCAGAACTATGTTGAATAAAAGTGGGGAGAGTGGGCATCCTTGTATTGTTCCCGATCTTAAAGGAAAAGCTTTCAGCTTCTTGCTGTTAAGTATGATGTTGGCTGTGGGTTTGTCATATATGGCCTTTGTTATGTTGACGTACTTGCCCTCTATACCCATTTTGTTGAGAGTTTTTATCATGAATGGATGTTGAATTTTGTCAAATGCTTTTTCAGCATCTATGGAGATGATCATGTGGTTTTTGTCCTTCTTTTTGTTGATGTGGTGGATGATGTTGATAGATTTTCAAATGTTGTACCATCCTTGCATCCCTGAGATGAATCCCACTTGATCATGATGGGTGATCTTTTTGATGTATTTTTGAATTCGGTTTGCTAATATTTTGTTGAGTATTTTTGCATCTATGTTCATCAGGGATATTGGTCTGTAATTTTCTTTTTTGTGGTGTCTTGGCCTGGTTTTGGTATTAGAGTAATGTTGGTCTCGTAGAATGAGTTTGGGAGTATTCCCTCCTCTTCTACTTTTTGGAAAACTTTAAGGAGGATGAGTATTAGGTCTTCACCTAATGTTTGATGAAATTCAGCAGTGAAGCCATCTGGTTCAGGGGTTTTGTTCTTAGGTAGTTTTTTGATTACCAATTCAATTTCTTTGCTGGTAATTGGCCTATTCAGATTTTCTGTTTCTTCCTGGGTCAGCCTTGGAGGTTGTATTTTTCTAGAAAGCTGTTCATTTCTTCTAGTTTATCCAGTTTGTTAGCATATAATTTTTCATAGTATTCTCTTATAATTCTTTGTATATCTATGGTGTCTGCAGTGATTTTTCCTTTCTCATTTCTGATTCTATTTATGCATGTAGACTCTCTTTTTTTCTTGGTAAGTATGGCTAAGGATTTATCTATTTTGTTTGTTTTCTTGAAAAACAGCTCCTGCTTTCATTGATTCTTTTTATTTTATTCTTCTCAATTTTATTTATTTCTGCTTTAATCTTTATTATGTCCCTCCTTCTACTGACTTTGGGCTTCATTTGTTCTTCCTTTTCTAGTTTCATTAATTGTGAGTTTAGACTGTTCATTTGAGATTGTTCTTTCTCCTGAGGTAGGCCTGTATTGCAATATATTTTCCTCTTAGCATGGCCATCACTGCATCCCACAGATTTTGCAATGTCGAATTATTGTTGTCATTTGTCTCCATATATTGCTTGATCTCTGTTTTTATTTGGTCATTGATCCATTGATTATTTAGGAGCATGTTATTAAGCCTCCATGTGTTTGTGGGCTTTTTTGTTTTCTTTCTGTAATTTATTTCTAGTTTCATACCTTTGTGCTCTGAGAAGCTGGTTGGTACAATATCAGTCTTTTTGAATTTACTGAGGCTCTTTTTGTGGCTTGGTATATGATCTATTCTTGAAAATGTTCCATGTGCACTTGAGAAGAATGTGTATACTGCTGCTTTTGGATGGAGTGTTCTGTAGATGTCCGTTAGGTCCATCTGTTCTTATATGTTGTTCAGTGCCTCTGTCTATTTATTTTCTGTCTGGTTGATCTGTCCTTTGGAGTGAGTGGTGTGTTGACGTCTCCTAAAATGAATGCATTGCATTCTATTTCCCCCTTTAATTCTGTTAGTATTTGTTTCACATATGTAGGTGATCCTGTGTTGGGTGCATAGATATTTATAATAGTTATATCCTCTTGTTGGACTGACCCCTTTATCATTATGTAATGTCCTTCTTTGTCTCTTGTGACTTTGTTTTGAAGTCTATTTTGTCAGATACAGGTACTGTAACTCCTGCTTTTTTCTATTAGTTGCATGAAATATCTTTTTCCATCCCTTCACTTTCAGTCTGTGTATGTCTTTGGGTTTGAAGTGATTGTCTTGTAGGCAGCATATAATAAATGGGTCTTGTTTTTCTATCCATTCAGTAACTCTACATCTTTTGATTGGTGCATTCAGACCATATTCATTTAGGGTGATTATCGATAGGTATGTACTTATTGCCATTGCAGGCTTTAGATTTGTGGTTACCAAAGGTTCAAGGGTAATTCCCTTACTACCTAACAGTTTAATTTAACTCACTTCATATTCTATTACAAACACAACTTAAAGTTTCTTTTTTTTCCTTCTTTTTCTTCCTCCTCCATTCTTTGTATGTTATAAAGCATATTCTGTACTCTTGTCTATCCCTTGGGTGACATCTGTTTAGCCTTAGAATTACTTCCATCTATAGGAGTCCCTTCAAAATGCACTGAAGCGGTGGTTTATGGGAGGTAAATTCTCTTAGCTTTTCCTTATCTGAAAATTGTTTAATCCCTCCTTCAAATTTAAATGATAACCTTGCTAGGTAGAGTATTCTTGGTTCAAGGCCCTTCTGCTTCATTACATTAAATATGTCATGCCACTCCCTTCTGCCCTGTAAGGTTTCTGTTGAGAAGTCTGATGATAGCCTGATGGGTTTTCCTTTGTATGTGATCTTTTTTCTCTCTCTAGCTGCTTTTAAAAGTTTGTCTTTATCCTTGATCTTTGCCATTTTAATTATTATATGCTTGATCTTGTCTTCCTTGGGTCCCTTGTATTGGGAGATCTGTGCACCTCCATGGCTGGAGAGACTATCTCCTCCCCGAGATTGGGGAAGTTTTCAGCAATTACCCTCCTCAGTAACACTTTCTATTCCCTTTTCTCTCTCTTCTTCTTCTGGTACCCGTATAATACAAATATTGTTCCGTTTGGATTGGTCACACAGTTCTCTCAATATTCTTTCATTCTTAGAGATCCTTTTTTCTCTCTGTGCCTCAGCTTCTTTGTATTCCTCTTCTCTAATTTCTGTTCCATTTACCGTCTCTTCTACTACATCTAATCTGCTTTTAAATCCCTCCATTGTATGTTTCATTTCAGATATGGAATTTCTTAATGATTGAATCTCTGACTTAAATTCGTTCCTGAGTTCTTGAATATTTTTCTGTACCTCTATAAGCATGTTTATAATTTTTATTTTGAACTCTCTTTCAGGAAGATTGGTGAGTTCAGTTTCATTTGGCCCTTTTTCTGGGGTTTGTGAGATTTTGATCGGAACCATGTTGTTTTCACGTTTTGTATTTCTGTGTGGTGCCCACTAATGCGCAGAAACTCCAGTCTCTGGAGCTGCTCAGCCCCTAGAGTGAGGTTGGGGGTATTAGGGGATTAGAGCTGGTGCCTGGGGGAAGGAAAGATCTGTTTCCTGCTTACCGTCTGCAGTGCCCGTCTCCTGGGTCAAAGCCAGTGGGCCAAGGACACACGTGTAAGCCTCTGTGCTTTGCATCTCTAGCTGTTGTAGGCGTGGCCTCCCTCTGCCTGGCCTGATGCCAGCACAGTGATTGCCGGTTTGTGAGCAGGTGCCCTGTTCTGTGAGGTCTTCTCTGTTCGTGAGGTCTGTATGCAATCTGGTTCAGCCTTCTTTCGTCTTGCTGTTTTAGGGTTAGTTGTATTAATTAACTATATTTTTGTACTATTTGTGGTTTTTGGAGGAGTTCTCTGTGTCACCTCTCACGCTGCCATCTTGAATTGAATCTTGGCTGGATATTCTTGAAAACAATGTACAAGTAATTCATTTGAGAAGTGTTTAAAGTGGAGGTGAGGGTATTTGTATTTTGAATTTTATTCTAGGTCTTGAGCTTTTTTTTTCTTCTTTTTAACACTTTCCCGCTGTTCAAGTTTTTGTTTGCAGGGTTTTAGGTTTTTATTCTTCCTGACAGCATCAGTTTCTAGATGAAGGTTTAGAAAAGCCTCGCTTACCCATCTGTCTGTGTTTGACAAATGTATTCAGATTTTAGCAATTTTAACTAAGGGAGATTGGTAGAAATGAGGTTGCTCTCAGATCTGGGACATTGTGCAAAGTGACCTGGAGTCAAATACTAAAGGAGACAAAGACTCACAAAGAAAAGAAGAAAAGAGTGAAAGATAAGATAGACTGACAAATACCCTTGAAACCTAGAGCCAAGGAGTTCAACCAGCTTAGAACTTTTAAACAAGTAAAGGATATCTATAATGGGATTTTTCCTCTTTCAAAATTGCTTCTAAGTCCAGAGTCTGAGGAAAAATGGTGCTATCCCACATTGTAAAACAAGCTGCCAGCAGTTGAGACCAGCCACTTACCCATAAGTTTACTGAGAACTAACAACGGTGTTGTGGCTACTACTAGTAGTGGTTTCCAACCTCTGTGTACCTCATATCCCAGTCAGTGTTAAGAGGACTCTATTGGGATGGGATAGTTAGGTTTGCAGGAAATTCAGTGTTCCTGGTGAAGCTCCGTTTCCTCCCTTCCCCACTTCCCTCTCTCTATAATCACTGGTAGGGGATTGAAGACAATCACTGAAAACAAGTGTGTAAACTGCAAGTAGGGAAATGCATGTGCTCCTCTGACTATTTGTTAAACTGAAGATCTCCATTAGAGGTGTATGTGGCTTTTGGAGGGGCCAGAACACCCTTGACATGCCTCTGGCTTTCCACGTCAAAGCAGTCAGAGCAGAGGAGGAGCAGGAGCCACAGGCTACTCACACCCATCAGTGAATGGCTGTGAAATGGACTTTGTATCCTTTTATTTTTCAATATAAGTAAGAGAGAGAATTGTCCACCATTAATCTGAACATGAAGAAAGGTTGGGCTCAGAAGATGCCAAATACAAAGTGTAAATTTTTAGGGCAAAAGCTAGTTTACCATGTTTTATGCACCAACTAATTGCTGATGACTGAAGTCCATATTGCCAGCTCTCCTCTCAGCTCTAGATCTAGTTTTTAACTATTAATTTGACCTAAATATCTGACACAATTGAATGTCCCCTCATATGGAATAAATACCATCTACTCAGCCACATAAGGTGGAAGCACTTCTAGACCAGATGTAATATGCTGGATTCCGGATTGACCACCTATCAGCTGAATGACCATGGGCAAAATACTGAGCTGCACTTTGTTTCATCTGTAATATACTGAATGCCGGATTGACCACCTATCAGTTGTGTGACCATGGGCAAAATACTAAGCTGCATTTTGTTTCATCTGTAATGAGGAAGGATGAGTACCCATTTCATAGTAGTAATGTGAGGACTTGATACTTGATTCAGTGGCTGCCATGTAGCAAGCACTCAATAATTATTAGCTACTAATGCTAATCTCTCCCCTTTTATCCACAAATCCTATTGAATCGCCTGCATTTGAAACTTATCCTGTCTACTCCTTTTCTCTTGTTATATCTTCATAATTTGGCCTCCATTACTTTATTGCCTGACCTATTATAAGAGTCTAATACTTGATTTCTCATTTTCTTGTGTTAGAACCCTCTGCCCACATCCATTCTCCACAGAGTAGCCAGACTGAGCTTAGAATGAAGTAAATCTTTACCTACTCAAAACCTTTAAATAGATTAAAATAAAATTTCCTAGGTGCTTCATAACCCAGCCTCCAGCCACCTCAGCAGCTTCATTTCCTGACCCTTCGTGCAATAATCTCAAATACTTTACTAACCAGTAATGTCACCATTAGCCATTAATATAGGCATCCTTACTCTACATCTATAAGAGGGGCCAAAATATTTGTTGTTGGCAAAAACTCATCTAATCAAACACTAATTCCCATGGAAGTTAATGCTGAATCTTTATTGACTCTATTAACAGATAATAAGCTGAAGCATTAGGCAGATAATGCCAATAATCATATCTATTCATAATTACAAACTGACAGTAAACTGTCATTACATTATGAATTTTTTTTTTTAATCCTGAAATAACCAGCAACTTGGTAGCAACCAAAAGAACCTGAGTCATTTGTCAGTGGTGGGAGGCTGTGCAAACTGACCAGATTTCATCCATTCTAAGCCATGCATTTGATCACACTAACATCATTGATATTGATGGATTTTACTGTCTCTGCTGACCAGGCCACATGGATTAGAAGAAAATCCAAAAAACAGTGTTGGCACCCTCTTAAGAAATGCTAGATTGCCAACACTCTTGATACCACAGATGATGATATTGTGTGGAAAAAGACATCAGTTACTGTGAAGGGAAAAGTGATATAGGAGAGTCAGACTCAAAATATGAGGCAATTTTAGGAATACTTCAACAATTTTTCACTTACATGTTACTTTTTATGCATATGCAAGAGGAATCTATGACAAAATTATAAATAAATCTAAAAGAACAAGTCTTTATTAGAATAAAACCTCTAAGTAGTAAGTCATTTTAATCAGCAGCATTTCGTACTCTAGCCCACAGCCCAGTAGAACTTAAGATGGTATTATATCACCTGCAACTGAAGGTGTCTTTAATTTGGTGGAATACTGTCATGCATATTTGGTGAATAAATCAGACCATGTTTCAGAATCAGTATTGCAAAGAATGGGAAAGATTGTTTTAAAACAGAAATGCATGCAAGATACAACAGAATGATGGCAAAATTTATTCATTCATACAACCCTTATTTAGCATCTATTGTGTGCCAGGCTTTGTCCAGGAGCAAGGATTATAGCAGTAAACAAAACTGACAAAAATTCTTGCCCTCAGGATGCTTAATTTCATGTGTGTGAGAGACAGTATATAAATAACCAATTGTGGTGCATGTTAGCTTTAAGAACTAAAGAGAAGGATAAAACAGGGAGATAGAAATTTGGGGGGAAAGATGTAATTTTAAATAAGGTCATCAGGGAAGACCTGTAGGAGGTAAGGGAGCCTGTCATGTCTTTTTTGAGGCACAGCCTTAGAATCACAAAAAAACAGCAAGTGCAAAGGCTTAGAAGCAGGGACATGCTGAGGTGCACAGCAAGGAAGCCAATGGGCCTCAAGAAGGATAAGAGAGAGGCGGAGTAGATGGAAATGAGGTCAGAGGTAAGGAGACAGCAGAACAGCAGATTACGTGTATCAGTGCTACACAGTAGAAAAACAAGGTGAGCCACGTATGTAATTAATTTTGTTCTAGTTGCCACATGTTTAAAAAAAGTAGAAACAGGTGAACTGAATACATTTTATTTAACCTATATATTAAAAATATTTCAATCTGTACATGATATAAAAAGTACTGAGATGTTTTACAGTCTTAAAAAATTTTTTTTAAATACCTTTAATTTTTATAGCAACTTTAGGTTCACAGTAAAATTGAGTAGAAGATACAGAGGTAGATACTTTCTTGTACTAAGTCTTTGAAATCTGGTGTGTGCTTTATGCCTACAGCACATCTCAATTCCCCTTTCATCATCTCAAGTGCTTCAATAGCCACATGTGATGATGCCTACCATATTGGACAGCAGTGACCTAGACCCTCATAGAATGCTATAATAACTTTGGCTCACAGCAATTAGAAAGCAATAGAGTAATTTTAAGAGCAATGGTGACACTATGACTTGGGTATTCATGGTATCTTCTGTGTTGAGAATAGACAGAGAAAGAGAACGTCTCCTCATGAACCCCAGAGCAGACTTTGGACAAGATCTCATCAAAGAGCAAAACTGAGTATAGATGAGAGTAAATCCAATAACTGGGTCTGGCTTGGGGAATTGTGTAACTGTAGTTTTCTCAGTGCCATGTCTTGGCACAGACTGTAAATAAGAATTCAAATTCTTTTTCTTGACCAATTTTAATCTCTTACCTTTTAAATTTTTCTGAGGTGCCAAAATGGCCTTGTTCAAAGTGAATGAATATTCTTAAAAAATTGTGTCCTGTTGACCTCTCTTAAATCACTTATTTTCTTGAAAGTGTATGCCATGTTTTTTTCCAGTTTTCTTTTTAAAAAGTATGAGAAATATAATTTTCATAACAATTTTATTCTTTCTCCAGGCTAGAAGAACAAAAGAATATCTTGTCAGAATTTCAAAGAGATGTAAATGAATTTGTTTTATGGTTGGAAGAAGCAGATAACATTACTGGTAGTCCTCTTGAACCTGGAAATGAGCAGCAGCTAAAAGAAAAACTTGAACAAGTCAAGGTAATTGTATTTTCTAAAATCCTCCAGGGCCTACTTGTATAAATAGTATATGAATCTATTTTTTTAATGTATTTAATCATTGATTTCCTGCCCATTAAGTTATGGATAGTTCCTCAGTAGTTTTACTCACAACGTTATTTTGTCTTAACTCAGTGTTTCCCAAGTATATTTATTTTTAAAGTGTCTGTTTATGTATTTATATCTGAAATGCATGACAATATTTTGGAACAAACTTGAAATTAATGTTAGACCTATTGATGAATTACACAGCTCCACATTATTGCACAAACTATAGCAAATCTTTATAGAAATGAATCCCATTTCTTAGAAACTATCTTAATTGCCAAATCAATGCCACTATTTCAGCCTCTAATTAAAGATGTTCGATTTGCCTGAAGCAATGTTTTGTCTTGGTTTATTTTGTTTAGGGGTGGGGCGTGGTATTGTTTCACAGTCTATACCAGTTAAATCGACATCTAGCTTATTCGAGTGGCTTTTCAGGCCTTACTACTGTGACGTCTGCTTGCTACTGATTACCCTGCCCAGCTGACTGACGTGCTCTGATTGTGCAATTGGGTTAACTTTCATGGTTGTAGTTTTACTAAAGAAACTCTTTGGGATCTAATTTAGTTTAATTCTTGAAGGGGAAGGTGAAAGGGAAAAGTCAATTAACATTTAATCATTCCCTATTATGTGCTGAGTATTGGATGTATTTACATCTACTATTTTATTTAATCTTCATATCAAACTTTTAGAATGGTTGCTATTATCCTCATTTTACAAGGTCACACAATCAAAGGAAAATGGATTGCTCCTTTATCAATGATTCAGTTGGTTTGCACATGCAAATTAGACTCCAGTGTAAACCATTTACTTCTGTGAAGAAATTTGGACCCGAACAAAAAATAAAAATAAAGTAAAAGGAAAAATAAAACATTCCTTAATTCAGTAAACAAATATTGAGTACCTACTATCCGTCAAGTATTGTACTAGGTATTTGAGATTCAAACTAAAATTTTGGATCTATAGTTCATTTGAAGATCATTATGTCGTGGAAAAATAAACTCTTTGTGAAAATTCATCTTTTTAAAATGTATTGGCTGTCATATATAGCAGTATAATTGATAACTCATTTAAGAGACATGTTTAGTGGCATGCAGTTATTAATAAATATGCATTGATTTTCTTTTCTCCTTAGACAATCTATATCAGTACTGTCCAATAGGATTTGTTATGATAGAACTGTTCTACCTTCTCTATTTCAGTAACCATTTGCAGTATGTGCCTTAGGAGTACTTAAAAGGCAGGTGGTGTGACTGAGGAATTGAGTTTTTTAATTTATTGAATTTTAAATTTACATAACCTCATGTGACTAGTGGTACTGTATTGGACACTGCACTCTAGATGACACAAATAAGTAAAAAACAGTTATTAAAACCACAGTGTTTTCATATGTCTTGGGAAAGATGATGTATAATGTGATACTGAATAAATAAGAGAACTTTGCGAACGTGGAGGAGACAAAAATAAGGGTTCTTGAATGAAACTGCCCCAGTTAGAGTCACAGCTCTGTTCTTGCTTCTTTTGTGTCCTTGGACCTGGTATTCAACCTCTCTGCTGGTATTTAACCTTTATATTTAAGTTCCCTTCGATGTGAGGTAAAGATTACAGGATCTACATTATAGAATTACTATATAAAAATTAACTGAGATAAAATATGGGGAGAGGTTAGCACAGTGCCTAGTACCTGGTATGGTCTCAACATTAGTTCTCTCTTAATATGATAATACAATTTCTTACTCAGTAGTTACTTACTTATAACATGGAAGCTTAATATCTGAGAGGATGATGAATTTATCCAGACTGTTTTATTTCTGATAGAGGTATCTTTTCAGACTCTTTACCCTGTCTGGGGTGTTGTTTTAGAGCTCATCATACCATATAACATTTTTCTCTTGAAAAAAATCTCTGAGGAATAAGATACTCTAGTCCTTTCCAGGATACGCCTTCTTCTTGGGAGAGGGTGTTTCCAGTCCACCAGCTCTGTAGCAAACTGTTGGTATTTGAGGTACTAACTGGCCTTGAGTCAAGCTGCTTCATTTTGGTAGACTAATCAATAGAGGCAAAGACAAGGTAGTTGGAACTGTGCTGTAATTCATTTGAAATGTTGTTGAATTTGTCTGTTTCAGTTACTGGCGGAAGAGTTGCCCCTGCGCCAGGGAATTCTAAAACAATTAAATGAAACGGGAGGAACAGTGCTTGTGAGTTCTCCCATAAGCGCAGAAGAGCAAGATAAACTTGAAAATAAGCTCAAGCAGACAAATCTTCAGTGGATGAAGGTTAGATGTTAATCACCTCCCCATAACATGTGTTAAATGTTATAAGTGTTTGTTTTATTTTGTTTCATGGGTGCTTTATTGGTGGGAGTTGTGGGGAGCTGTTATATGGATTGTTTTTTGTTGTTTTTTTAACCTAACCATTTGATGTGGCTGTATGATTTGTTATGGATGGAAAGAATGGTGATGGTGGATGATGGTACATTAATGACCATGTGCCAAAATATACACCACTATTACTCTGCATGAATTCTAAAGATTAGACTGGAAAGGGGATGAAGTAATTAATTCAGTGTTCAAGTTCCTATTGACAGAATTTAATCAAGATGGAGGTGGTCCACTTCAATAAGTATGATAAATCAAAATTACTTATCCTTACCTATACTACAGACTTTTAATATTAATAGTTTATAGAATCTTTGGGGTTTTTAATGTGTACAATCATGTTATCAAATAGGGGTCATTTCTCTCTGTTCAGTCCTTATGATTTTAATTGTTTGTTTTTTGCATAGATTAGGACCTCCAAAACAATGTTTAATAGAAGGAGTGATAATGAAAAGCTTTGTCTCATCCCCTTTCTCAGGTGGAAGGCTTTCAGTAGTTTATTATTGTTGTAGGAGTTTTTGTAAGCCCTTACTCAGATTAAGGAATTTATCTTATTCCCAGTTTATCAAGTTTTTTTTATTATGAATAGGTATTAGACATATTCAAATGCTTTCTCTGAACTTATTAAAATGATTATGATTTTTCTCCTTTGTGTGAATGTGGTAAATTATAGCCATTGCTTTTAGAATGTGAAACTACTATGAGATTCTTGAAATAAATCCTATTGATAATGATGCCTTGTACTATTTAGAGGTTGCTGGATTCCGTTTTCTAATATGTTGTTTAGGATTTGTATATCTTTGTTCATGACAGAAAATGGTCTGTAATTTTTTTTTGTAATAACCTTCTCAAGTGTTGATAGCAATGTTAGAGTAGCCTTATAAAGCAAGTTTAGAGGTGCTTTCTTTTTTCTAGAAGAAATCATTGAACATTGCCATTATTTCTTTCCAAGATGTTTCAAAGAATTCAGTTGTAAAGCTATCTGGGCATGAAGTTATTTTCTGTGGGAAAGATTTTTATAATTGGTTCCATTTCTTTAATAGATAAAGGGATAGTTAGAATTTTCTTTTGTGTGTGTCTCAGCTTTATAAGTCATCTCTTTCAAGGAATTTGTCCATTTCCTGGCTATTTTCTCTTTTTGGGCTGTAGATAATTCATACAACTAGTTTTCCTTTATATATTTATAAATGGTAAAAATGGTTAAATAGAAAGACTGAGAGCTCCAGTACCTCTGTGGGTTTTCTGACTGGGATATTTTACTCCATGTGTTAAGGCAGAGAGCTGACTCTCTTGATGAAAGACACCTACAAATTCTATGATGCAGGGAGCTTTATTCTGAGGCACCCATACCAACTGTTGAAATTATTTCCATATAACACATTAAGTTTCTTTAGATAAGAAACATACACTTTTTATCTGTTTTCATTTATTTTTGCTTGGAGGTAAATACTGAGGGAAAACAATTCATTGTGTGGTATTTTTGAGCTATGGGGAAATTTCCACCTACACACTTTCAGTACTCCAGTTTTAACATGCTTCTCAGCCCCAACCATCCATGGCATCTTTCATCCAAACACTCTCCAATTTCTGCCAAGGTCAGTTCCCTTGTACCTGAGGCTACTACAACCTTTAAGCAAGAAGTCTGTGCCCCACAGCAGACACCCAACATTGGGATCTACACCAAGGAGAAGAGCCCCAAAAATGTCTAGCTTTGAAAAACAATGAGACTTACATACAGGAGAGCCAAATGGTACAAAGAACTGCGATACTGCTCTTTTAGGACTCACATGCAGATTCACTTGCCCCAGGGACCCAGCACAAAAGCACCAGTTTGAAAAGTGTCTAGACTACTTGTGAAGAGATTCATTTGCTAACCGTAAAGAGTCTGCTGGAAGGGTAGGGATTTGTTGGGATGCTCTCTGGGAATGGAGGCACTGACAGTTGCCATTTTTGTGCTCTCTCTCTACCTTGCTGTTGTGGGCAGATGTGCACAATTCCTGCAATCTTCCACTGTCTTGCTAGAACCAGTGGGTGTGCCCTGCCCCCAGCATTTTTCAGATGCCCTTCTAAAGCCAGTGAGTACATGGTTCCTGCATTCTACCACTGACCTGCTAAAACCCATGGATATGTGCAGTACCTGTGTTCTCCTGCTGCCCAGCTAAGGTTGGAGGATGCATCCCACCCCTGAACTCTCCTGCTGCCCTGACAAAGCTGGGGGGCACTGTTGCCTGCACTCTTCTGTGGCCCTGTTAATGTGGGAGGCCATGCCCATCCCTGAAATCTCCAGCTGCCTTGCTAAAGCCAGAAGGCACAATCAGACCATATAGGTACTCTCCTTGATCACCTCTCTCTCTGGTTGTCAGGGGGCTTGCATCCCTGAGTCCAACTGGACAATAACAGTCAGAAAATTTTTGGCAGGCTACCACACCCAGGGCACTGGACAGATAACAGACTGAAACACAGTCCCAGTTTTCCTGTAAAAATGCCTATTTACTTGTCATGGAGCTTCAGCTGGTGGGAGCAGACTTCTGGTTCACTGCACATCTGGATGCTGTGGAGTGGAGGTACTCTTAAGGAAGGTAGGCTGGGGATACCATCTTTGTGCTCTCCCTAGGTCTAGCTAGGGACTGCTGGCAGCTTCCTGAAAGGAGCCTATATAATCATCTGGAGCCCTGATTTTTGCAACTGTCACCCAGGGAATACCTCTAGATCACCTAGTCTGGAGGTAAACAGGTTTTATAAATGTGATCTCTCAAGACTGTATATATTTGCACTGACAGTCTGGCTCCCAGTCAGCCTGAAACTGAAAGCTGACTGAGGTTCCTCCCTTCGGAACACTGACGGATCTTAGCATACCCTCAGCAACTGGGATCTATCAAGAATAAATTAGGCTAATTAAACAATCACAAAGGTTTGAGAGACAACCAAGAGCCAGGGAAGGTTGATTGACAAGGTACATCTCCTAAACAGACCACTCCTTCAAGACTGGGAGAGGTAGTTGTTTCACCTAATACATGGAAACAAACAGAGAAAGTGAAGCAAAATCAGGAGACAGAGGAATATGTTCTAAACAAAAGAGCAAGACAGAACCTCAGGGAAAAAACCTTAAGGAAACAAAAATACAAAATTTATCTAATAAGGAATTCAAAGTAATGGTCATAAAGATATTGAAATCAAAACAATGGATGAACAGTGAGAACTTCAACAAAGAGAGAAAAAAAAAATAAGCACCAAGCAGAAGTCATAGAGCTGAAGAATACAGTAACTGTACAGAAAAATGCCCTAGGGGGATTCAATAGCAGACTGCATAAAGCAGAAGAAAGAATCAGTGAGCTAGAAGACAGAGCACTGGAACTCATCCAAATAGAGCAGCAAAAAGAAAAAAATAATTTTAGAAAGTGAAAATAGCTTGTGTGACCTATAAGACAACATCAAGAATAATATTATAGGAGTCCCAGAAAGAGAAGAGAGGGAGAAGGGGACAGAAAATTTATTTGAGGAAATAATAATTGAAAATTTCCCTAACCTGGGGAAGGAAACAGACATCCACGTCCAGGAAGCCCAGAGTGTTTCAAATAAGATGAAGCCAAAGAGATCCACAGCAAGACACATAATTAAAATGTCAAAAGTTAAAGAGAGAATATTAAAAGCAGAAAGAAAAAAGAACTTAAGGACAAGAGAGCCCCCATAAGACTGTCAGAATATTTTTTCATCAGAATCTTCAGATGTCTGAAGGAAGTGGCATGTTACATTCAAAGTGCTAAAAGAAAATAACAGAAAAGCTTCCATCCAAGAAAACTCTACCCAGCAAGGTTATCATTCATAACTGAGTGAGAGAAAGAGTTTTCTAGAGAGCAAAAGCTAGAGGAATTCATCATCACTAAACTGGCCTTACAAGAAATGTTAAAGGGACTTATTTAAACTGAAAAGAAGGGGCACTAATTAATAACAAGAAAGCCTATGAAAGTATAAATCTCACTAGTAAAAGTAATATATATTAAAAGTAATCTATTCATCACTTAGAAAGCTAACATGAAGGTTGAGAGACTAAAGTAGTAAGAATAACTGTAACTACAATAATTAAGGAAATCACAAAGTATAAAAATGTCAAAACTGACAACAAGAATATAAAATGTGGGTGGGGGGAGTAAAAATGTAGAGTTTTAGAATGCATTCAAATTTGCTATCAACTTAAAATAGACTGTTATATATATAGAATGTTATGTGTGAGCCTCATGGTAACCACAAATCAATCTATAATAGATATACAAAAGGTAATGATAAAGTAATCTAAACATAATGCTAAAGAAAGTGATCAAACCACAGGGGAAGACAACAAGAAAGGAAGGAAGGAATAAAGAAAAATACAAAACAAACAGAAAAAAAATGAACAGCATACCTATCAATGATTACTTTAAATGTAAGTAGACTAAATTCTCCAATCAAAAGTCATAGACTAGCTGAATGGATTAAAAAATAAAAGACCCATCTGTATTCTGCCTACAGGAGATTCACTTCACACAGAGACTGAAAGTGAAGGGATAGAAAATGATATTCCATGCAAATGGAAAACAAAGGAAACCAGTATATCAGTATTTAGATAAAATAGAAATTAAAACAAAGAATGTAATAAAAGACAAAGAAGGGCATTACATAAGATAAAAGGATAAATCCAACAATAGGATATAACTTTTGTATATGTTAGTGCACCCAACATATTACTACCTAAATATATCAAGCAAATATTAACATACTTAAAAAGAGAAATTGAAAGCAATACAATAATGGGGACTTTAATACCCCACTTTTATTAATGGGTAGATCATCAAAACAAAAAAATCAATATACATATTGGCCTTAAATTACATATTTGTCCAGATGGACTTAATAGATACATATAGAACATCACATCCAAAAACAGCAGAATATGCATTCTTCTCAAAATCACATGAACATTATCTAAAATAGATCATATGTTAGGCACAAAAGAAGTCTCAATAATTTAAGAAGATTGAAATCACATCAAGTGTCTTTAAACCAAAATGGTATGAAACTAGAAATCAATTACAAGAAGAAAACTGGAAAAATCACACACATATGGAGATTAAGCAACATAATGCAGCAACAAATGGGTCATTGAAGAAATCAAAAAATAAAGACAATGCCTTGAGACAAATGAAAATGGAAAAACATCATACTAAAATCTATGGGATGCAGAAAATGTTCTAAGAGAAAAGTTCACAGCAATACAGGTTGACCTCAAGAAAGAAGAAAAACTAAAACTACCTAATTTTACAACTAAAGGAATCAGAAAAAGAAGAACAAATGAAGCCTAAAGTGAGTAGAAGAAAGGAAATAGCAAAATCAGAGTGTAATAAATGATATAGAGACTGAAGAGACTATAAAAAAAGATAAATGAAACTAAGAGCTGGTTCTTTGAAAAGGTAAAATTGACAAACCTTTATCTAGACTCACCAAGAAAAAGAGAAGGCTCAAATAAATAAAACTAGAAATGAAAGAGAAGTTACAACTGACACTACAAAAATACAAAGAATCAGAAGAGACTACTATAAACAATTATATGCCAAAAACTTTGGACAAACTAAAAGAAATGGATGAATTCCTAGAAACGTACAAGGTTCCAAATGAATCATGAAAAAATACAAAATATCTGTAGACCAATTACTAATAAGGATATTTAAGAACTAGTCAAAAACCTCCCAACAAACAAAAGCCCCAAACAAAAGCCTACACTGCTTCACTGGTCAGTTATACCAAACATTCATAGATTTAATACCTATTCTCAAAATCTCCCAAAAAAGTTGAAGAGGAAGGAGTGCTTCCAAACTCATTTTTTGAGACCAGTATTATACTGATATCAAAACCAGACAAAGACACCACAAAAAAGAGAATTAAAGGTCAAAATCCCTGATAAAAATAGATGCAAAAAATCCCCAACAAAATATTTTCAAGCTTTATTCAACAATACTTTAAAAGAATCATGCATTATGATCAAGTGGGATTTATTCCAGGAATGCAAAGATGATTCAGTGTCTGAAAATCAACCAGCATGATGCACCATGCTAACAAAATGAAGGAATAAAACATACGTTCATATCAATAGATGCAAAAAAAGCATTCGACAAAATTCTACATCCATTTATGATAAAAACTCTCAAGAAAGTGAGTACAGAGCGAATGTACCTCAGCATAATAAAAGCCATATATGACAGGCTCACAGCTAACATCATGCTCAATGGTAAAAGCTGAAAGCTTTTCCTCTAAAGTCAGGAACAATACAAAGATATCCACTTGCACCACTCCTCTTGGACAAGGTATTGCAAATTCTAGCCACAGCAATTAGGAAAGAAAAGAAATAAAAGGTATCCAAATTGGAAATGAAGAAGTAAAACTGTTACTATATATAACAGTTTATATATATCAAATATATAGAATATAGAACAGTTTTTATATATAGAAACAGTATTTATGTACATGACATGATTTTATGTATAGAAAATCCCAAAGGCTCCACGAAAAAACTGTTAGCACTAATAAATGAATTCAGTGACGTTGCAGAGTAAAAAATCAATACACCAAATTTAGTTGCATTTCTATACATTAACAAAAAACTATCAGAATGAGAAATTAAGAAAGCAATCTCATTTACAATTTAATCCAAAAGAATAAATACTTAAGGACAAATTTAACCAAGGAAGTGAAAGACTTTACAGTAAAAACTATGAAACAATGATGAAAGAAATTGAAGAGGACACAAATAAGTGGAAAGATATTCCATGTTCATGGATTGGAAGAATTAAAAATATTGTTAAAATGTCTGTACTACCTAAAGGAATCTACAGATTTGGTGCAATCACTATCAAAATTCCAATAGAATTTTTCACAGAACTAAAACAAATAATCCTAAAATCTGTATGGAAACACTGAAGACCCTGAATAGCCAAATCAATATTGAGAAAGAACAACAATGTTGGGTGTGTCACTCTCCTTATTTTCAAACTATACTACAAAACTATAGTAATCATAATAGTATGGTATTGGTAGAAAAACAAATACAGATCAGTGGAACAGAATAGACAGCCCAGAATTAAACACCCACATATATGGTCAATTAATTTTCCACTAAGGATCCAAGAATATACAATGGGGAAAGGGCAGTTTCTTCAATAAGTGGTGGTGGGAAAGCTAAACAGCTACATGCAAAGAATGAAACTGTCACTATCTTATACCATAAATAAAAATTGACCCAAAATGGATTAAATACGTGACTGTAAGACCTGAAGCCACACTTCTACAAAAAGAATGTAGGCGTTCATCTCCTTGTCATTAGTTTGGTGTTGAATTTTTGGATCTGACTCCAAAAGCAAAGGCAACAAAAGTAAAAATAAGTAAGTGAGACTACAACAAACTAAAAAGCTTCTTCACTGCAAAGGAAATCAACAAAATGAAAATATAAGCTACTGAATGGGAGACAATATTTTTAAATAATATATCTGATAAGGGTTAATATCCAAAATATATAAAGAACTCATACAACTCAGTGGCAGATCTGAATAAAAATGGGCAGAGGATCTGAACAGACATTTTCCCAGAGAAGACATACACGTGGCCAACAGGCATATGAAAAGATGCACAATGTCACTAATTATCAAAGAAATGCAAATCAAAACCAAAATGAGATACCATCTCACACCTGTTAGAATGACTAGGATCAAAAAGACAAAAAAACACAAGTCCTCATGCATTTTTGATGGGAATATAAATTAGTGCAGCCACTATGGAAAACTATATGGAGTTGTCTCAAAAAATTAAAAATAGAACTACCATATTATCCAAAATTCCTCTACTAGGTATTTATCTGAAAAAGTAAAATAAATACAGTAACTTGAAAAGACATATGTACCCCTACATATATTGCACCATTATTTATAGTACCCAAGATATGGAAACATCCTAAGTAATATTCCATTGTATATGTATATATATACCACATTTGTTCCTTATCCATTCATTCACTGATGGACACTTAGGTCCTTGAGAGTTTATGTATTTAGTAATTATGTCATAACATTTATTCATTTATTAAATAATTCATTCATTCAACACACATCTAACGAGTGACCACTATGTGCCACATGCTGCTCTAAGCATATCATAATCAATTCCACAGAATTGCACAGGGCTTGGCATTATAACTATTACATCTCTAACTTATGGTTGCTTAATTGTTTAAGGCTCAAAGTTGAGGAGGGAAGTAGTAATTAAAAGTTTATAACATGAACATCCTAGACTTTGCCTCCTATAATTTCACACTGAGGTGGGGATTCTTACTAGATTATATGTCCTGAGTACACCTCAATTTTCTCTGACAGTCTGGTTTGCCTGTTATCCCATTATAATTTTAAATGGCTCCCACTTTTGTTTTCACAAGTGTCCCATTTTATAATATTAAATATATATGTATAAAAGGTTACCCCAGTTATGAGAACAAATATCAGTCTCTTAGAGCTGGGTCTGGCCCACTACTCAGTAACTTTTATTATCACTACTGCTAATGTTTGTAGTGGAAGCAGCCCCCATTCTCTTTACACGTGTGTGGTTTTTAACTTTCTGAATTATTGAAATTTCAGTCAATGCCAGGAATGTTGATCAGACATTTTAGATACAAATAAAAAGTAAATAGGAGTTGTGAGGAAGTGTTATTTGGTGATTAATAGTGAGGTTTATGGGTTATGGAGTCCACTCATTACTAGCTGTGTGATTTTTACCTGCCCTGTCTATAATTCATTTGTAACATCTGGAAAATTCATATTAGAATTCACAAAATTCAAGTAGAACATACTTTCCAGGTTCTGGTGAAAATTCAGTGAGATCATGCACAGCAAATGCCTAACACAGTATTTTCCACATTGTCATTGGTCAAAAGGGTTAGCTTTAACACAAAATTAGAGGTAACATTAAAACCGTAAAATACAAAGACCAAGCACAGAATTCTTGCTGAGTCACCTTCTATTTATTTATTTATTTTTAATTGTGGTAAGACCGCTTAATGTGAGATCTGCCCTCTGAACAAATTTTAAAGAGAACAATACAGTATTGTTAAATATAGGCACTATATTCCCTGGCAGATCTCTAGAAGCTTTCAACTTGCATAACTGAAACTATGTACCTATGGAACAACTCCTATTTCCCTCTCCCCCTTGTCCCTGGTAATTACCATTCCACTGTATGTTTTTATGAATTTGACCTTTATATAACTCCTATATATATAAGCATGCAGTATTTGTCATTCTGTGACTGGCTTTTTTCACTTAGCATAATGTCCTCTAGGTTGATCCATATTTTTGCATATACCAGGATTTTCTTTTTTTCTTCTCTTTATTTTATTGTAGTATCATTGATGTACAATCTTATATTAGATGAAATATAGAAAAGAATGGCTCAGCAGTTACCCATATTATTCAGTCCTCGCCCCCACTAGTGCAGTTACTATCTGTCAACATAAAAAGATGTTACAGAAACATTGACCATATTTTCCATGCTGTACTACCATTTGTGTGACCAACCTATACTATGATTGCAAATTTTTGTGCCCCTTTATCCCCCTCACCCTCCCAATGGTAACCACTACTCACTTCTCAGTGCCTATGAATATACTGCTATTTTGTTAATTCTCTTTTTCTTTATTTTTATATTCCACAAATAAGTGAACTCATGGGATTTGTCTTTCGCCACTTGGCATACTACCCTCTAGAGCCCTCCATGTTGCAAATTGCAGGATTTCATTTTTAGGGCTGAAAAATAGTCCATTCTGTACATGCATCACATCTTCTTAATCCATTCATCTGTTGATGGACACCTAAGATGCTTCCATATCTTAGCTATTGGAAATAATGCAATGATAAAACTCGGGGTACATATGCCTTTTCAAATCAGACTTTGTTTTATTCACGTAAATTCCTAGAAGTGAAATTACTGGGTCAAATGGTAGTTCAATTTTTTTTTCTTTATTTTTTCTTTTGGTATCATTAATCTATAGTTACACGTGCAACATTATGGTTACTAAACTCCCCACTTCATCAGATCCCCCCACTTACACCATTACAGTCACTGTCCATCAGCGTAGTGAGATGCTATAGAATCATTACTTGTCTTCTCTGAGTTGTACAGTCCTCCCCGTGCCCCCCCAACATTACGTATGCTAATTGTAATGCCCCTTTTTCCCCTTTTCCCTCCCTTCCCATCCATCCTCCCCAGTCCCTTTCCCTTTGGTAACTGTTAGTCCATTCTTCGGTTCTGTGAGTCTGCTGCTGTTTTTTTCTTTCCGTTTTTTTCTTTGCTCTTATGCTCCACATATGAGTAAAATCATTTGACACTTGTCTTTTTCAGCTTGGCTTATTTCACTGAGCATAATACCCTCTAGCTCCATCCATGTTGTTGAAAATGGTAGGATTTGTTTTCTTCTTATGGCTGAATAATATTCCATTGTGTATATGTACCACCTCTTCTTTATCCATTCATCTACTGATGGACACTTAGGTTGCTTCCATTTCTTGGCTATTGTAAATAGTGCTGCGATAAACATAGGGGTGCATCTGTCTTTTTCAAACTGGGCTGCTGCATTCTTAGGGTAAATTCCTAGGAGTGGAATTCCTGGGTCAAATGGTATTTCTATTTTGAGTTTTTTGAGGAACCTCCATACTGCCTTCCACAATGGTTGAACTAATTTGCAGTCCCACCAGCAGTCTAGGAGGGTTCCCTTTTCTCCACATCCTCGCCAACATTTGTTGTTGTTTGTGTTTTGGATGTTGGCCATCCTCACTGGTGTGAGGTGATATCTCATTGTGGTTTTAATCTGCATTTCTCTGATGATTAGCGATGTGGAGCATCTTTTCTTGTGCCTGTTGGCCATCTGAATTTCTTCTTTAGAGAAGTGTCTATTCATGTCCTCTGCCCATTTCTTAATTGGATTATTTGCTTTTTGTTTGTTAAGGTGCGTGAGTTCTTTATATATTTTGGATGTCAACCCTTATCAGATATGTCATTTATGAATATATTCTCCCATACTGTAGGATGTCTTTTTGTTCTACTGATGGTGTCCTTTGCTGTACAGAAGCTTTTCAACTTGATATAGTCCCACTTGTTCATTTTTGCTTTTGTATCCCTTGCCTGGGGAGATATGTTCATGAAGAAGTCGCTCATGTTTATGTTAAAGAGATTTTTGCCTATGTTTTCTTCTAAGAGATTATGGTTTCATGACTTACATTCGGGTCTTTGATCTATTTTGAGTTTACTTTTGTGTATGGGGTTAGACAGTAGTCCAGTTTCATTCTCTTACATGTAGCTGTCCAGTTTTTCCAACACCAGCTGCTGAAGAGGCTGTCATCTCCCCATTGTATATCCAAGGCTCCTTTATCATATATTAATTGACTGTATATGTTTGGGTTAATGTTTGGATTTTCTATTGTGTTCCACTGCTCTGTGGGTCTGTTTTTGTGCCAATACCAAATTGTCTTGATTACTGTGGCTTTGTAGTAGAGCTTGAAGTCAGGGAGTGTAATTCCCCCTGTTTTATTCCTCCTTCTCAGGATTCCTTTGGCTATTCAGGGTCTTTTGTGGTTCCATATGAATTTTAGAATTATTTGTTCCTGTTCATTGAAGAAAGCTGTTGGTAGTTTGATAGGGATTGCATTGAATCTGCAGATTGCTTTAGGTAGTATAGCCATTTTGACAATATTTATTCTTCCTAGCCAAGAGCATGGGATGCATTTCCATTTGTTAGTGTCCTCTTTAATTTCTCTTAGGAGTGTCTTGTAGTTCAGGGTATAGGTCTTTCCCTTCCTTCGTTAGGTTTATTACTAAGTATTTTATTCTTTTTGATGCAGTTGTGAATGGAATTGTTTTTCTGATTTCTCTTTTGCTAGTTCATCTTTAGTGTATAGGAAAGCAACAGATTTCAGTGTGTTAATTTTGTATACTGCAACTTTGCTGAATTCAGATATTAGTTCTAGTAGTTTTGGAGTGGAGTCTTTAGGGGTTTTTATGTACAGTATCATGTCATCTGCAAATAGTGACAGTTTGACTTCTTCTTTACCAATCTGGATGCCTTGTATGTCTTTGTTTTGTCTGATTGCTGTGGCTAGGACCTCCAATACTATGTTGAGTAACAGTGGGGAAAGTAGGCATCCCTGTCTTGTTCCCAATCTGAGATGAAAAGCTTTCAGCTTCTCGTTGTTAAGTATGATATTGGCTGTGGGTTTGTCATATATGGCCTTTATTATATCGAGGTACTTGCCCTCTATACCCATTTTGTTGAGAGTTTTTATCGTGAATGAATGTTGAATTTTGTCAAATGCTTTTTCAGCATCTATGGAGATGATCACGTGGTTTTTGTTCTTCTTTTTGTTGATGTGGTGGATGATGTTGATGGATTTTGGAATGTTGTACCAGCCTTGCATCCCTGGGATGAATCCCACTTGATCATGGTGTATGATCTTGATGTATGTCTGAATTCAGTTTGCTAATATTTTGTTGAGTATTTTTGCATCTGTTTTCATCAGGGATATTGGTCTGTAATTTTCTTTTTTGGTGAAGTCTTTGCCTGGTTTTGGTATTAGAATGATGATGGCTTCATAGAATGAGTTTGGAAGTATTCCCTCCTCTTCTATTTTTTGGAAAACTTTAAGGAGAATGGGTGTTATTTCTTCTCTATATGTCTGGTAAAATTCAGAGGTGAATCCATCTGGCTCGGGAGTTTTGTTCTTAGGTAGTTTTTTGATTACTGATTCAATTTCTTTGCTGGTAATTGGTCTGTTTAGGTTTTCTGTTTCTTGCTTGGTCAGTCCTGGAAGGTTGTATTTTTCTAAGAAGTTGTCCATTTCTTCTAGGTTTTCCATCTTGTTACCTTATAGATTTTCATAGTATTCTCTTCTAATTCTTTGTATTTCTGTGGGGTCCATCATGATTTTTCCACTCTCATTTCTGATTCTATTTATGTGTGTAGATTCTCTTTTTCTCTTAATGAGTCTGGCTAGGGGTTTATCTATTTTGTTTATTTTTTCAAAAAACCAGCTCTTGGTTTCATTGATTTTTTCTATTGTTTTATTCTTCTCAATTTTATTTATTTCTTCTCTGATCTTTATTATGTCCCTCCTTCTGGTGACTTTGGGCCTCATTTGTTCTTCTTTTTCCAATTTCAATAATTGTGTCTTTAGACTGTTCATTTGGGAATGTTCTTCCTTCTTTAAATAGGCCTGGATTGCTATATAGTTTCCTCTTATAACTGCCTTTGCTGCATCCCACAGAAGTTGGGGCTTTGTGTTGTTGTTTTCTTTGGTCGACATATATTGTTTGATCTCTGTTTTAATTTTGTCTTTGATGCATTGATTATTTAGGAACATGTTGTTGAGCCTCCCTGTATTTATGAGCTTTTTTGTTTTCTTTGTACAATTTATTTCTAGTTTTATACCTTTGTGATCTGAGAAGTTGATTTGTAGAATTTCAATATTTTTGAATTTACTGAGGTTCTTTTTGTGGCCTAGTATGTGGTCTATTCTGGAAAATGTTGCATGTGCACTTGAAAAGAATGTGTATCCTGTTGCTTTTGGGTATAGAGTTCTGTAGATGTCTGTTAGGTCCATCTGTTCTAGTGTGTTGTTCAGTGCCTCTGTGTCTTTACTTATTTTCTGTCTGGTTGATCTGTCTTTGGAGTGAGTGGTGTGTTGAAGTCTCCTAAAATGAATACATTGCTTTCTATTTGCTCCTTTAATTCTGTTGGTATTTGTTTCACATATGTCGGCGCTCCTGTGTTGGGTGCATATATATTTATAATGGTTATATCCTCTTGTTGGACTGACCCCTTTATCCTTATATAATGTCCTTCTTTGTCTCTTGATACTTTCTTCGTTTTGAAGTCTATTTTGTCTGATACAATTACTGCAACACCTGCTTTTTTCTCCTTGTTGTTTGCATGAAATATCTTTTTCCATCCCTTCACTTTTAGTCTGTGTATATCTTTGGGTTTGAGGTGTCTCTTGTAAACAGCATATAGATGGGTCTTGCTTTTTTATCCATTCTGTTACTCTGTGTCTTTTGATTGGTGCATTCAGTCCATTTACATTTAGGGCGATTATCGATAGATATGTACTTACTGCCATTGCTGGTTTTAGATTCATGGTTACCAAAGGTTCAAGGGTAGCTTCTTTACTACCTAACAGTCTAAGTTAACCCTCTTGTTAAGCTATTATAAAAACAGTCTGATGGTTCTTTATTTCTCTCTGTTCTGCTTCCTTCTCCATTCTTTATATACTCGGTGTTTTATTCTCTACTCTTTTACATTTCCTGTGACTGTTTTTGTGGATAGTTGATTTTACTTTTGGCTTTTAGTTAGTATATGGATGGTCTGCTTTCTTTGCTATGATTTTATTTTCTCTGGTGACATCTTTTTAGCCTTAGGCATGCTTCCATCTAGAGCAGTCCCTTTAAGATATCCTGTAGAGGTCGTTTGTGTGAGGCAAATTCCCTCAGCTTTCGCTTGTCTAGGAATTGTTTAATCCCTTCCTCAAATTTAATGATAATCGTGCTGGATACAGTATTCTTGGTTCAAGCCCCTTCTGTTTCATTACGTTAAATATATCATGCCATTCTCTTCTGGCCTGTAAGCTTTCTGTTGAGAAGTCTGATGATAGTCTGATGTGTTTTCCTTTGTAGGTGATCTTTTTTCTCTCTCTGGCTGCCTTTAATCCTCTGTCCTTGTCTTTGATCTTTGCCATTTTAATTATTATGTGTCTTGGTGTTGTCCTCCTTGGGTCCCTTGTGTTGGGAGATATGTGGGCTTCCATGGACTGAGAAACTATTTCCTTCCCCATCTTGGGCAAGTTTTCAGCAATTATTTCTTCAAAGACACTTTCTATCCCTTTTTCTCTCTTCTTTTCTGGTACTCCTATAATGCGAATATTGTTCTGTTTGGATTGGTCACACAGTTCTTTTAATATTCTTTCATTGTTAGAGATCCTTTTACCTCTTTCTGCCTCAGCTTCTCTGTATTCCTGTTCTCTGATTTCTATTCCATTAACAGTCTCTTGCATCTGGTCCATTCTGCTCTTAATCCCGTCGATCGCTTGTCTGATTTCTGCATTGTCTTTCCTCACTTCCTCCCTTAGCTCTTGTATATTTCTCTGTAGGTCCATCAGCATGGTTATGACTTTTATTCTGAATTCTTTTTCAGGAAGATTGTATCAATCTATCCCATCAGGCCCTCTCTCTGGGGTTGTCTGTGTAATCTTTGTACCATATTCCTCTGTCTTTTCATGGTGATAGAAGTGGTCTCTGGTCAGTGCCACATGTGTCAGCTGAGAGAACAAAGTCCCTTCCTGCTTGTTGTTCTCCTTGCCCTTCTCCAGGGCCTGAACTGGTTTCTCACCCACTGGGAGGCAGTGTTTGGGATAATCCCCAGAGCTGCCTGTATGCGGCGTTGCCCTCAGCCTAACCTATAGCACTGCGGGCGTTTGCAGTCTCGCTGGGTGCCTTCTGGTCCAGTTGGTGCTTTCCTGCCCTTGATGTGGGTTGTGGGGCCCTTCCTGCTTAGTTGTGCACCCCTGCCGGAAGTAGATTCTGTTAGGATACTCTGGGCGGGGCGCTCCTCCGCTGTTTGGCAGCAGTGGAGGCTCCCGGACCGTTTGCGGTGCTGGCCAGCTGGGGGGGGTGGGGTGGCGGTGGCAACGAATGGGAGGCTGCTGATCTCTGTGGGATACCTCGGCGTGGCTGTGTTGCCCGGCCGCTGGCCAGGGGTTCCGAAATTCCCGAAGACTCCCAGCCTGCTGGGCTGAGTGCGCTGGGACAATTTTGTTCCGCTGTTGGGCCCTTGTCTCTTTAAGACTTAAACCAAACAGAAAAAACAAAAAACAAACAAACAAACAAAAAAGTGCCCATTTTTCTTTTTTCCCAGGGAGCCGGCTGAGGGGACCCGCCGTCTTGGATCCTGCCCTTCTGTTTCTCTAATCTCCGATACACCACACGATGTGTGTCAGTGCTCCCAGCGCAGATCACCAGGGCTGGTTATTTGGCGGGCCTATACTTGCATTCCCTACCCGCTCTGAATCTTTTCCTCCCACCAGTGTGCTGGGGTGGGGGAGTGCTTGGGTCCCGCCGGGTCGCAGCTTTGTATCTTACCCACTTTGTGAGGCACTGAGTTCTCGCAGGTGTACCTGTAGCCTGGCTGTTGTACTTGTATCTTCTGGTCTCTTTTTTAGGAATAGTTGTATTTGTTGTATTTTCACAAATATATATGGTTTGGGGAGGAGATTTCCACCGCCCTGCTCACACCGCCATCATCCCAGAATCAAATGGTAGCTCAATTTTTAATTTTTTGAGGAACCTGCATACTGCTTTCCACAGGGGCTGCTCCCATTGACATACCCGACAGTGTAGAAGGGTTCCCCTTTCTCCAGATCCTCACCAATGCTTGTTATTTCTTGTCCTTTGTATAGTGGCCATTCTGACTGGTGTGAGGTAATATCTCATTTTGGCTTTGATTTGCATTTCCTTGATTATTAGTGATGTGGAGTGTCTTTTCTTGTGCCTGTTGGCCATCTATTTCTTCTTTGGAGAAATATCTGTTCAGGTCCTCCACCCATTTTCTATTTGAGTTAATTTTTTTTTCTTTTTTTGGTGTTGAGTTGCATGAGTTCTTTATATATTTTGGTTGTTAATCCTTTATCAGTTTAATCATTTACAAATATATTCTCCCATACTGTAGGTTGCCTTTTTGTTCTGCTGAAGGTGTCCTTTGCCATACAGAAGCTTTTTAGTTTGATGTAGTCCCACTTGTTCACTTTTTATTTCATTTCTCTTGCCTGAGGAGATGTATCTAGGAAAATATTGCTCATACTTATGTTCAAGAGATGTTTGCCTATGTTTTCTTCTAAGAGTTTTATGGTTTCATGTCTTACATTCAGGTCTTAGATACAGTTTGAGTTTACTTTTCTGTATGGAGTTAGACAATAATCCAGTTTTACTCTCTCACATGTAGCTGTCCAGTTTTCCCAACACCAGTTATTGAAGAGACTGTCTTTTCCCCATTGTATATTCATGTCTCCTTTATCATATATTAATTTACCATACATGTGTGGGTTTATATTTGGGACCTCTATTCTGTTCTGTTGGTCTATGGGTCTGATATTGTGCCAGTACCATAATGTTTTCACTAGCATTGTAGTATAGCTTGAAGTCAGAGAGCATAATCCCCCCAGCTTTGTTTCTCAGAATTGCTTTGGCTATTCACGGTCCTTTGTGGTTCCATATGAATTTTAGAACTCTTCTAGTTCATTGAAAAATGCTCTTGGTATTTTGATAGGGATTGCATCGAATCTGTAAATAGCTTTGGTCAGATTGGCCATTTTTACAATATCAATTCTTTCTATCCCTGAGAATGGGATAGATTTCCATTTATTGGTGTCTTCTTTAATTTCTCTCATGAGAGTCTTATAGTTTTCAGAGTATAGTTTTTTCACTTCCTTGGTTAGGTTTTTTCCTAGGTATTTTATTCTTTTTTATGCAATTGTGCATGGAATTGTTTTCCTTATTTCTCTTTCTGCTAGTTTGTTGTTAGTATATAGGAATGCAACAGATTTCTATGTATTAATTTTATATCCTGCAACTTTGCTGAATCCAGTTATTAGTTCTAATAGTGTTTTTTGGAGTCTTTAGGGTTTTCTATGTATAATATCTTGCCATCTGAAAATAGTGACAGATTAACTTCTTCCCTACCGATTTGGATGCATTTTATCTCTTTGTGTTTTCTGATTGCCATGGCTAGGACCTCCAGTACTTCGTTGAATAAAAGTCGTGAGAGTGGGCATCCTTGTCTTGCTCCTCATCTTAGAGGAAAAGTTTTCAGCATTTCACCATTGAGTATGATGTTAGCTGTGGGCTCGTCGTAGATGGCCTTTATTATGTTGAAGTATGTACACTCTATACCCATTTTTTTGAGAGTTTTTATCATGAATGGATGTTAAATTTTATCAAATGGATTTTTTTCAGCATCTGTTGAGATGATCATATAGTTTTTATCCTTTTTTAAATGTGGTGTATGATACTGATTGCTTTATGAATATTATACCATCCCTGTGTCCCTGGAATAAATCCCACTTGGTTGTGATAGGTGATCCTTTTGGTGTATTTTTGAATTTAGTTTGCTAATATTTTGTCGAGGATTTTTGCATCTATGTTCATCAGGGATATTGGTCTAATGATCTTTTTCTTGTGGTGCCTTTGTCTAGTTTGGGTATTAGAGTTATGACTCATAGAATGAGTTTGGAAGTACTCCCTTCTCTTCTACTTTTTGGAATACTTCAAGAAGGTTGGGTATTAACTCTTCTTTAGATGTTTGGGAGAATTCAGCTGTGAAGCCGTCTGGTCCTGGAATTTTGTTTGTTGGGAGGTCTTTGATTACCAATTCAGTTTCATTGCTAGTAATTGATCTGTTCAGACTTTGTTTCTTCCTGGGTCAGTCTTGGAAAGTTGTATTTTTCTAGGAATTTTTCCATTTCTCCTAGGTTGCCCAATTTATTGATGTATAATATTCCATAGTATTCTCTAATAATCCTTTTTATTTCTGTGGTATTGTTGGTGACTATCCCTCCCTCATTTCTGATTTTGTTTATTTGTTACTCTTATTTTCTTATAAGTCTGGCTAGGCATTTATCTATTTCGTTTATTTTCTCAAAGAACCAGCTCTTGTTTTCACTGATTTTTTTGTATTGTTGCATTCTCCATTTTATTTATTTATGCTCTGATCTTTATCATGTCCCTCCTACTAAAATTCTGTTTAATTTGTTCTTTTCTGTTTTCTGTAATTGTGACTTTAGACTTTTGATTTGGTATTCTTCCTGTTTCTTGACATAGGCCTGTATTTCTATGTACTTTCCTCTTAGAACCACTTTTGTGGTGTCCCACAAATTTTGGACTATTGAATTTTTGTTTTCATTTGTTTCCATGTATTGCTTGATTTCTGTTTTAATTTGTTCACTGATCCATTGATTATTTAGAAACATGTTGTTTAGCTGCCATGTGTTTGTAGGCTTTTTTTGTTTTCTTTGTGTAATTTATTTCTAGTTTCATTCCATTGTGGTCTGAAAGAGATGCTTGATACAATTTCAATCTTTTTAAATTTATTGAGGCTCTTGTTGTGGCTTAGTATGTGATTTTTCTGTAGAATTATTCCATGTACACTTGAGAAAAATGTGTATCCTGCTGCTTTTGGGTGGAATGTTCTATAGATATCTGCTAAGTACATCTAACCTAATTTATTGTTCAGTGTCTCTGTTTCCTTATTGATTTTCTGTCTGTCTAATGATATGTGTGGTGTGTTAAAGTCACCTAAAATGAATGTGTTGCAATCTATCTTCCCCCTTAATTTGGTAAGTATTTGTTTTACATATTTAGGTGTTCCCTGTGTTGGGTGCATAGATACTTGATAATGGTTGTATACTCTTGTTGGGCTGACCCCTTATCATCACATAATGTCCCTCTTTGTCTCTTGTTACTTTATTTGTTTCAAAATCTATTTTGTCTTATGTAAGTACTGCTACTCCTGCTTTTTTATTCCTTTTTATTTACATGAAATATCTTTTTCCATCCTTTCGCTTTTAGTCTGTATATGTCTTTGAGTCTGAAATGAGTTGCTTGAATGCAGCATATAGACAGGTCTTGTTTCTTTATCCATTCTGTCACTTTATGTCTTTTGATTGGTGCATTCAGTCCATTTATATTTAAGATGATTGTTGATAGGTAAGTACTTATTGCCATTTTATTAATTGTTTTCTGGTTGTTTTTATAGCTCCTCTTTGTTCCTTTCATCCTCTCTTATGTTTTCTTGTTATTTGATGATTTTCTTTAGTGTTGTGATTGGATTTCACTTTTTAAATTTTCTGTGTATGTATTAATAGGCTTTAGGATTGTGGTTACCAAAGGTTTACAGATAGCTTCCTGGCTATATAACAGTCTATATTAAGTTGATGAGTGCTCTATTTCAAATACATTCTAAAAGTACTTATTTTTTCTTCTTGTTTCTCCTCCACACTTTATGTATTAGATGTCATAATCTGTACTTTTTGTGTATCCATTGACTGATTTTGTGTATAGTTAGTTTTTCTACTTTTGTATTAATTTCATACTTGCTTGGTAATTAATTGGTCTACTACCTTTACTGTGGGTTTATTTTCACTGATTAAAATTGTTTAGCTTTTGGAACATGTTCATCTCTTTAACATTCTCTAATGCTGGTTTAATGGTTATAAATTCCTTAAGCCTTCATTTATCTGAGAATTGTTTTATCTCTGGTTCAAATTTGAATGATAATTTTGCTGGGTAAAGGATTCTTGGTTGAAGGTCCTTCTGATTCAGTGTATTAAATATTTCATGCCACTCCCTCTGGCCTGTAAAATTTCTGCTGAGAAATCTGCTGATAGCCTGATGAGGTTTCCCTTATAAGTAATCTTTTTTTCTCTCTTTGGCTGCTTTCAATGCTCTGTCCTTATCCTTAATCTTTGTCATTTTAATTATTATTTGTCTTGGTGTTGTCTTCCTGATGTTCCTTTTGTTAAGGGCTCTCTGTGCTTCCATGACCTGAGTGTCTATTTTCTTCTATTGGGGAAGGTTTCAGTTATTATTTCCTTAAAGAGTCTTTCTATCCCTTTGTGTCTCTCTTCTTCTTCTGGTAACCCTATTATGTGAATATTTTTTGTTTGTATTGGTCACCCAGCTCTCTTATTATTCCTTCATTCCTACAGATTCTTTTTTCTCTCTGTTTTCATCATCATCATGCTCCTGTTCTCTAATTTCCATCTCATTGATCATTTCCTCTACTTGGAACAATCTATTATTCATTTCCTCCATTATGTATTTCATTTCAGTTACTGTATTCTTCAGCTCTGAGCAGCTCTTGTATCTCTTTGTTGAAGTCCTTCCTGAGATCTTCAATACTTTTCCACAGATCACTGAGCATATTTATGACTTTTATCCTGAAATCTTTATCAAGATTGGTGATCTCTGTTTCATTTAGCCCACTTTCTGATATCTTACCCTGTAGTTTTGTTTGGAACATATTCCTCTGCCTCATTTTGTTGGGTTTCTGTGTTTCTTCCTTTGTATTAGATATAGATCTGCTGTTCTTTCTTGTCTAGAGAGTAACAGCTTTATGAAGAAGGCATCCTGTGTTGCCCTGAAACTCAGGACTCCTTCCTTTCCAGTGCCTGGTTCTCCTTTGCAGTGGAGCCCCAGTTGCTGTTGGCGGACAATGGGCAGGGCTGCCTTTCAGTCTGTCTGCTGGCAGTGGTTTATGTCAGTTCCCTGAGGCCAGCAGGTTGCTTCAACAGACCCTCTGTGATCAGAGCAGTGGCTTCTGCTGGGATCATTGTGGGCGGGGCTGCCCTCTGCCTGCTATGCATCAGTGGCAGGGCTGATAGGT
>JAVSCE010022552.1:0-27139 GCA_032199065.1 Smutsia gigantea | reverse complement strand
AATACAAAGTGCTATTAAACTATATCAAAACACCTTATTGAATCTTGAGTGAACGGTTACACCAGCCTTTATTGTCTTGAAGTTTTTTCACCTATTTTGAGAGATTTAGGTTATTTCTGTTGCTTTTAGTTGCCTTGCTTGACATGACATAGGCAATTCTTCTGCACATATCTTAGTAGCAAAACTGGGACTCTCTATGACGTGGGGCTAAATCTGTAAATAGAGTTTTACTGGAACACAAAGTTTTCCTTTTGCTTAGCTATAGTCTGTGGTTCCTTTCAGGCTTCAATGGCAGGGTCAAGTAGTTGTAACAGAGATTGTACGACTCCCAAGGAAAGGCTGGCCCTTTACAGAAAAAAGTTTGCGAACTCCTGCTCTAGGGAAATATGTATTATAATAGGAGTTACCATTTATTGATATTGTGGCCCAATACACGAGTACTTTATGTGGAGTAAAAGTCTCTTATCCAACATGGCCAGGTTGAACATTAGTTGATTGGTTAAATCATTCAGTCAACCAATAAATATTTACAGAGCAGCTACCATCTACCAGGCAGCCTGTTTATGGGGCTTGTAATTAAAGGGAGTGAAGAAAGCAAACCAGAATCATTGTTTTCACCAAGCTTACATTCTAGTTGGCTGTGGTAGGGCAGGGATAGAAGGCAACACAGGGGGGATAGAAAGTAACTGGATTAATATGTAAAACAAATAGTATGTCAGCTCATGGTAAGTATATGTGAAAAATAAAGCAGGGAAGGAAGTGCTAGGGGCAGGGTTTTAGACTGAAGAAAGGGATACCAGGAAGTCTCACAAAGGAAGTAGCATCTGAGTGAGGACCTGCAGGAGGTGAGGACAGGGCTTTCAGATGCCTAAGGGCAGAGAGGCAGCCACTGCATAGGCATAAGGAGGGGATGTGCCTCACCTTTTAAAGAGCAAGTGAGAAGGCTCATGTGTTTAGAAGGGAGAAATAAGTAGGAGATTAAGATTGAAGAGCTGAGAAGAAAGAGGGGAGGGATTGTATACATGCTGGACAGTTGTGGTCTTGGGTTTCTCCTTTGAGGGAGATGGCAAGCCATTGGAGAGTTTTGAGCAGAGGAGTAATATGGATGTACCTAACTGGAGATCTCTGCTGCTTTTTTGAGAAGAGATGGAAATGTGGCACGACTGAAGGCCCACTAGAGGGCTATGCAGGCAATCAAGGAGCATTTTCAACAATCCACGTACGAGCTGGTGGTTGCTTAGACCATTGAGGTGGTGATGAAGGTGGTAAGAATATCTATGCAAACTTTTCATAGTGGAAAGCTTTTAAGTATATTTAAAAAATTAGGGAAACAATATAAAGAGTCCATCCAACTTCGAAAAAATTTTTGATTTAGGACCAGTTTTCTGTCATCTATTGCCCACACAATTCTCTCCCTACCATATTATTCTGAAGAAATCCCAGGCATGTCTGAATCTGTTTTGAAGGTAAAACCAACAGGATTTGCCATCAGTTTGGATGTGGGGTGTGAGATTCAAGGATGGCTCCCAGAGCCCCAGGGAGGCCGGAGCTCAGTCCGACCGGGAGGGAAGGCTAAGGGAGGAGCCAGACTTTCTTTGGTGGGGTGTCACAGGCCGTGTGGCATCAGGAGTTTGGATTTTTACATAGTAGTTTTGAGATGCTCATTAACTACTCAAGGAGGAAAAATCAGAATGTCTGATGTCTTGATCAGGGCGATGGTTACATGAGTGTATACACACGGCAGCATTCATCAAGCTGTACACTTAAGATTTGTACATTTTATTGTACATACCTCAACATAAAAAATAATAGTAAAAAAAAGGAAAGAGGTCTTAACAGGCAGCCTGATGTCCATCTGTCTATCCTCTCTCTACATCTATAGACATATCCAGACTTCATAGTGTGGAAATGTGGTGGGGAGGTGTGCTGCCTTCTCCCACTGCATTTCCCTCTAATTCCCCACAGGCACGGGCCCTCTTTTGGCCCTTTGAATGCCAGTGACTCCCAAATGTGGTCTCATATGAGAACCACCTGGGGGAGATGTAGAAAATCCAGATGCCCAGACAGCATCAGATACCCATTATATCCTCACATCTGGGGATGGAGCCAGGCATCAGCCCTTTTAAAAAGTCTCCAGGTGATTCCATTGTGCAGCAAAGTTTGGAACTGGACTGCCATAGCCCCGGGCTACTCTGAGTGGGGTTTGCCATCCAGCAACATGGCTCTTCCACCAGCACTGACAGCATCTCCTGAGAGCTTGTTAGAAATGCAGACTCTCAGGCTCACACCACCCTCCTGAGTCCTAACCTGCATTTTCACAAGCTCTTCCAGTGATTTATGTTCACATTAATGTCTGAGAAGCACTGGGCCTATTTCTTGCTTTGATGCTTTTGCAGAAGACATCTTCTCTGTCAGGTTGCCTGCTCACCCATTTATCCCTTAAGAGTGACATCAAGAAGCCCCCTCCTGGAAGACTTCCTGTCTTTCCTGCCACATGCTCAGGCTATGTTTCTGGGGATGCCCTCTATTTGCTCTTATTGTCTTACTAGCACTTACTGTAATTGGTTTAGCTGGCAGTCGCCTGGATTTTGAGCCCACAGTGGCAGAGGCTGTCTTGCTGGTGGTAGGTGCTCAGTCAGTGTTTGTTGAATTGAGTGGTGAAGGCAGAAATTGGGCAGATGGGACTTACAGGTCTAGATGTCCAGGCCCTGGATCTGTCAAACCAAACCATCAGCAGGACTGGCTGTAAGCAGCAGACCCTGAGGTGTGTGGACTCTAGTCTTTGTGCTGCATGAAGCTGTTGATTCTCTTATCCTGCTGTGGGGAGGCAGACTGTGGCTTGTAAGGTGTGCGTGCACAGCCAGAGGGGAGGTGTGAATTCTTTAGGTTGTACCTTCCTCATAGCTGTGGCAGGGAAGGCGCCGTTAGGATAGCTTGGATGTCTTCTAAGATTATAGTAAAATTGTTTCCTGCCCAAGTGTTGCCTTCGCCACTCAATTCAACAAACACTGACTGAGCACCTACCACCAGCAAGACAGCCTCTGCCACTGTGGGCTCAAAATCCAGGCGACTGCCAGCTAAACCAATTACAGTAATGAGGCAACAGCAATGAGGCAAGCGCAGCTCCAAGCAGAAGAAAAGGGAGTCAAGTGGTCCGTGGTCCTGAGGGAACAGAAGATGTGTCCTTAAAAGACACCATGCTAATAAATACTTGAAAAATATAAGACAAAACGGGCAGAAATTGTTTCCTATAGTAATGTCTTTTCTAGGTTATGAAACTAGTACTCAGAAAAGCATCATTGGAAGAGGTGGTCAAAAGGTCAAACTTCCAGTTATAAGATAAATAAGCACTAGGAATATTCTGTATAGTGTGAGGACTAGAGGTTAACACTGCTGTATGGTGTATGGGAGAGCTGTTAAGATAGGAGATCCAAAGAGTTCTCATCACAAGAAAAAAAGTTGCTTTTCTTCTTTGTTTTCTCCTTTTATTGTATCTGTATAACATGATGGTCGCTAACTGAGCTTACTGCAGTAATCAGTTCATGATGTTTGTAAGTCAAACATTGTTCTCCACACCTTACACTTACAGTGATGTACTTCAATGTATCTCGATGGAATGGGGAAAAAAAGCACATAGAAAATATAAATTATTTGTAGGCCTGTCACTCAGAAGAAGAAATTGGCCATTTTGTCATGTTTTTCTAGTATTTATCAGCATGGTGTCTTTTAAGGACACATCTTCTGTTCCCTCAGGACCACTTGACTCCCTTTTCTTCTGCTTGGAGCTGCGCTCGCCTCATTGCTGTTGCCTGTGCATAGCAGGCCTTTGTCCCGGCTCTTCGCCAAGTGGGGCTGTCTCCCTCAGTACTCTTCACCTTCTCCTCTTTGCTCACATCTCGCATTCTCAAAACAGCCTGGTCTGACACCCTATTTAAAACTTCAGCCATGCCTACATTTCCTTAAACCCACCATTTCTGAACCCCCGTTAGCCTGCTCCACTCTGCTTTTCTTTCCTCCACCCCTTTGCCTACCCCACCCTTCTAGAATGTAAACTCTTCAAGGGTAAAGGATGGTTGTGATTATGTATAACGGTGGGTGGCATATAGTAGATGGCCAATAAATATTTGTGGAAGAAATGAATGAATATGTAATTGTAACTAAAATAGTAACATACTGTGATGGGCCATTTTGTAGACTTAGCAATAAACTTGTTTTTAATGTAGTAACGTACTGGGTCCATCTTGCCACATAAATAAATATTCTTTGACATGACCAGAAAGTTTTAATGATTTAAAATAGTTTCTGAAAATGTTTATATACCAGAAAGTTTTAATGATTTAAAATAGTTTCTGAAAACGTTATAAAGCTCAAACATCAGTAAAATTTTGAAGCAAGACTAGGGAGGAGCTGATCACATGCTATTCATTACACTTATTCATATATATTTGTTGAATCAATGAATATGTATTTTATTATGTACATGTAAAATATTTTAATTTTAATAAATGTTTCATATAGTAGTCTATATACATATTTTTATTATATATCCATTAGTATATGTATTATATGTGTGTGTGTGTGTGTATATATATATATATATATATATATACCCTATTGTATGGAAAAAATGATGGCAGACAAGCTGGGGGAATAAAATCCAAATTACATATTGAAATAATATCCTTTCAGGCAGAAGCTGTATGTGGCCTTTTTTCTCTGCAGACATTGGAGGAGTGAACCCTCCCCCCAGCTGTGTTTGGGGTCATCTCATCCTTTCCGCAGGGGCTGTTCCTTGCCCTGGAGGCAGCTGTAGTGGCTGCTACCCCTTCCCCCACAGGAGAGCAAAACCCGCACTTCTCCTCCTCCAGCCTCTGCCCCTGTTTCCATGGTGACTGGTCCTCTGGTTGATGAAGAAATGATTCCAGACTGAATTACACTTTTTATTCTTCGATATCATTTTCAGATTTGGGCATAATTGTACATCATGGGGAGGAAAGAAACACAGACTCCTGTGATGAATGGCAAGAAGAGCCCCTCTCTTTGTTCCTTGCTCTGGCTTATTCTCCCTTATCTGTTGTCCTGCTACTGACCATTGTGACTGTGTGACCACCTATGGCCTTTTCATCTATTTACCAGCATGGTTCAGACATTGCAAATGGCAGCAGAGACAATAGGAACTGTAACTCAAACAGGGAAAATGGCCAGACTTTCTTGTTCTTCTTGGACATTTGTGTTGTGTTTAATTACTCTTGTTTACTAATTATCCTGGGAGACAGTGAGTGGTTATGGGCCTTACATTTGACTGCAGATGAAGTCAGAGAAGGTTGGCATCTTCTATTTTCAGAAATGAATTTTTTAAAAGTTAGACCCTTCTGAAGCATATGTTACTCTTTTCATTAAAATGAGGAAAAGTTCTGAGAAGGCTGGCATGCTGAATGCTTTAAAGAAGAACTTCAATTGAGATGCCAGATGAAAGTAGAACAAGAATTTTTCACGTCTTAAATAACTGAAGAGTAAGAGGCATCTATTGTTACTGTTCTTTCCTTTTTTTCTTCTTATCTTTTCTATAGTGTGTATTTGTCATCTTTTTAAGAAACTGTATTTCAAAACCCATTATATCTCCCAGCCCAAAGAGATTTCTGAGAAGTCCTGTTTGTAATGGAAAGATGGACTTACCTAATAAAATATAATTCATAAAAATAATTTGAACATGACGTAGACCACAAGATTATCTTTTCTAGATGTGGAAGATGAATTTGGTAAGTCTGATATGCACACATAAAATTATATAACATATATTTGTGAGAAATGAGAGTAGAGATCAGTATTCTTTCTGAGTAGTCCAGATAATTAGAAAAGGAGCAGAGGGGGGAAAACTGACTAGAAAGAAGAAGATTTAATTTCATGTGTAATCAGAAGAAATATGCCAAGTAATTCATCACTAATTGAAATAGTCAAGAAAAATCTAGGGAAAGACCTAGGGAGCATAATTAGCTATGCAGAAGGTTGAAACATTTGCAAAATGTCACAGTTGTAAATTGCATTTTTTTCCCCCCATGGGACCTGAGCAGTGCTTCATGAACAAATCCCAAAAGACTTTTACAGCAAATCTCAGCAGGAAATACTTGTACTCCATGCAGGACTTTCCACCTTGGGAGAGCAGTGGCTGACTTTGGAAGGTTCACTCATATTTTGAAAAGGTTTCTGGAAGTCTGCCACTTATAATACTTTCTGGGTTTCGTTTCCTGTTCTTGAAAAATGGGAGGAACTGTGCTTGTCACCCATTCATCTCCCAAGGGTGTTGTAGAGCATCTGTGGGAAGTCCATTTACCCACAATCCTGTGTTCTGAATGACAGGTCACTGGGCCTCTCTGGCCCTATAATGTGTTCTTGGTTTCTTCTGCCTCAGGGAAGAGAGTGTCTTATTAGCCCCTAACCTCCTATTGATAATATTTATTCGCTATAGTTCAGACAGCTCTTGACTGAATACCAAACTCAAAAACTTATTTTAGACCTTGAGCAGGAACCTTGAGCAGAGGACTCGTTTCTAGGCCTGGCTTCCATAAGGCCTCTTCACAAAGTATGCTGGGCATGGATCAAAAGTTCTCATCACTGTGGCCTCTGAGCATGCTAGGGACTCTTCCTTGGGTCACTGGTTATGTCTGAGCCTGTCTGGCTGGAGGTTTTGTTCAGGGTGTTGGGGAGGTCTAGGACTATGGGATGCTTTTTTATATCCTATTTTTTCTTCCTGGTGTGTATAGAGCCCCTGAAATCTCACTCCTGTGGTTTTGGATAGCAGGTGGGGGGAAATTTACCTTCTCATTCCCATAGCTATGTTAAGAGCAAACAAGAAATACGGTGTTGGGATGGAGGTTGTTAACCGCTTTTCCTCAGAAACAATACTATTGATGGTTGTTAGTTTCTGTGGGCCTGTGAGTAACAATGTAGTTCATTGATGGTGTGGGCTAAGTGGACTTCTGTGGGCTGTTACACACGGTCTCTAATGTTTCTATGAGAAAAATGTATCCTGAGTTTCAAAAAATGGACTTGAAGATGTTTGGAAGGAAAACTATTTCTCAGTGGGGGCCTGAGGTGGGGCAGCCCTAATAGAGAGTTCAGGAAACAGGGTCTCAGTCGGCCCTCACCAGTGCTTGCAGATGTCAGTCTCCTAGCGCCAAGCGTCTTGACAGCATCTCATTTCTCTGCTTGCTGTAGGAGGTTGAATGGATGCAATTCTGCAGTCAGAAGAGGTTGAATTTCTATCCATCCCCCATTTGTGATTGCCCTAAAAAGATTTCTTTTTAAATACAAGGACATTTTTTTTCATTGCTTTATCATTGATAACACAATCTTATATGGGTTTCAAGTACACAACACAGTGTTTCAACAGTTACCCATATTGTTAAATCCTCACCCCCACTAGTGCAGTTACTATCTGTCAGCACAGGAAGATGTTACAGAATCATTGGCTTTCTTCTTCATGCTGTAGTACCATCCCTGTGACCTACCTATAGTATGGTTGAGAATTTTTGTGCCTCTTTATCCCCTTCACTACCCCCCACTTCAACCCCTCCTCCATGGTAACTACCGGTCACTTCTCAGTGAAGGACATTTTATTTTTGCAATTTAGTAAAAGAATTTACTTTTTACAAATTTAAATTACTAAATAATGATGAATGCTGAATTTTCTTAGTTGCACAGATGGAATTTTGGAACGAGCCTTGACCCCTCTTTCTCTCAGACCTCATACCCAGTCTGTCATCTGTCAGCAAAGAACAGAAAAATGTTCTCTGTTCAGAACTTTGTGACTTCTCATTCCCTCAGTCTTCTCATTCTGGTCCAAATCACTATCATCTCTTGCCTGGATCATTGCAGTAGCACCTTAACTAGTCATCCGGTGTTCGTTCTCCCCACTACAATCTATTCGGATACAGTTGGCAGAGAGTGATCCTGTTAAAGTATACACACATCTTTTTTTTTTCTTCAACTCCTTCAGTGGTATCATATCTCTGTGGCAAAGCCCTATGCAACCTGATCTCATTTCCTACTCTGTGATGCGTGCTCTACCACATGATATTGACTTCCTCAAATGTCTCCCTTCACTCTGCTCCAGAGATATCGTTCTGCAAAGACTCCAGGCACCCTCCTGCCCAGAGCCATTGTCCTGGCTGTGCCTTTGGTCAGAAGTCTCCTAGCTCTGTGTATCTCTGGTCCTTGTCTCTCACCTCCATCAGGTTTCCCCATATGTCACCTTCTCAGTGAGGCCTTTCCTGATAATCTTACATGGAATTTTAATCCCCAACCCCTTGTGGGCATCCCACAGTGCTCTCCCTTGCTGGATTCTGCTCTACTATGTCCCATTCATTTGCTCATTGAAATACAAACTTCATGGAGGCAGGGATTTTTTTTTCCACCACCTGGAACAGTGTGTAGGACATAGTAAGCCCAAATAAATGTTTGTGGAGTGAATGAATGAATAAGTGAATGAATGAAATACTTTCCCTGATTCTACTGAGTTAATCACACAATATTCTTCCTTAAATGGTAATACAGTAAATTGAATTAATAGATTTTCTAATGTGAAACCAGTCTTACATTCTTGGGAGGAAACACAAGTGAGGTATGTTGTAGTATCTTTTAAATTAGTTGCTGGATTTAGGTTGCTGATGTTTACTTTATGATATTTTAAATCTATATTCACTAGTGATATTACCCTTTCTTCTACACTCTTTGTTATCAAAGTTGTACTAGCCTCATAAATGAGTACAGAGTATACCTTAGTTTTCTAGTCTCTGTAAGAATTTATGTAAGATTGTATCAAGAAATAGATTAAAACTCACCTGTTTAAATGTAGAGGCCTGTTTTGTGTGTGTGTGTGTGTGTGTGTGTGTGGCTGTGTAGAAATATTTTGGATTGTTGACTCGGTTTCTTTAATTAATTAATTGGAGTATTTAGTTTTTTTAAGGTATCGTTAATATACAATCTTATGAAGATTTTCATAACATTCACCCATATTATCAAGTCCCCCCTCCACACCCGATTGCAGTCACTGTCTCTCAGCATAGTAAGATGCTATAGAGTCACTACTTGTCTTCTCTGTGCTACACTGCCTTCCCTGTGAGCCACCTACATTATGTGTGCTTGGATTAATTCGTTTTTAAACATTTCTCTTTTATTCAGTTTGGGTAAAGTTATTCAGTTGGGTAAACAATATAAATATAGATGTATATGCGGAATTTGTGCATTTCATCTAAGTGTTCACACTTATTGGGATAAAATTATTCATAGTAGCTCTTTTTAATCTCTGTAGTAATGTACATTTTTTTCATTTTTCACATTTTTGGGGAAGGCTTCTCTCTTCTTCTTGAACAATCTTGCTAGAAGTTTGTCAACTTTATTAGTATTTTCCAAAAGCCAACATTCAGTTCTTCGATCTGCTTTCTCTGATTTTTTTTGCCCTTTTAAGTTAATTTCTATTCTTATTTTCTTATTTTATATCTGTCTTTTTTCCTTTGGTGTTTTGTTCTTTTTCTAACAATTCGAAAGCTCAGTGAATTAATTTTAAGCTTTTCTTCTTTTCTAATAAACTAAATAATTAAATCTTATTATTTTCCTTATAATTCAGTTGTGTATCCTCTAATTTACATTCTGATACTTTCTTTTAGTCTGAATTATTTAGAGAGTTTTAAAGTTTCCAAATGCCTTTAAAAAATGATCTTTGTACTATCTTTTAAAATTGCATCGTGGTCCATATGAAAACAATTATTTAAAAAATGTTGAATTTTGCTTTATGAGTAGCAAATGGTCAGTTTTGTATTTATTTTCATGTTTTTGAAAAGTAGCTATTTTTTCATTTTTGGACTTAGATTTCTTATATATTCTGTTTTTATTGAAGTATCATTGATGTACAATTTTATATTGGCTTCAAATATACAACACAGGGGTTCAACAGTTACCCATGTTATTAAATCCTCACTGCCTCTAGTGCGGTTACTATCTGTCAACATAGGAGATGTTACAGAATCACTGACTGTATTCTCCATGCTGTACTACCATCCCCACGACCCATTTATATCATGATTGAGAATTTTTGTGCCACGGCTTTATCCTTCTTATATGTTCTTTTAAACATGCTTGTTATGTTGTTAAAATTTTCTATATTCTTACCATTGTTTGGTAAGTATATAAGAATTTAATATAGCAATAACAAAAAATTATTCTATAACTTCAGTTATATAATTTATATAATACTTGTGTAAAAATTCTATGTATGTAATACATATCCATATATAATGTAAAATTCCTTATATAAATTCTCTATATGATGTCAACATATTTTAATTCTGTCAATTTTTGCTTTTAAATTTAAAGCTATTCTTCCTGTTTTGACAGATAGTAACTGCGTTAGTTGGGGTGAGGATTTAATAATGTGGGTAACTGTTGAACCACTGTGTTGTATACTTGGTACTAATGTAAGATTATATATCCACTATACTTCAATAAAATTAACTAAATAAAATAATACAAACATTTAAATGTTAAATGTTTATCACTAAACATTGTTTAATGTTTAATGTGAAACAACAAAAATTTAAAGCTTTACATGTGCACAGGCTTAAGATTTTTACATCATTTTGGGAAATGACTTTTTTAAACGTTAAGTAGTAATTCTTTTCTCTAGTAATGCTTATTGCTTTAAAGATTATTTTATCTGATATTAATATAGTTATACTACACAAAGTTATACATTTATACTTGTCTGTTATAGAGAAAAATTGGCAATAAAAATATTTAGCAAAGGACATTGAATATACAAAGGATAAAATACTAATATGTATAGCAAACAGCTTAATATTCACCAGAATGTAATATTGGTTATCTTTGGGTGGAGAAATTATGAATGGTTTCTAAAATTTTTTGTTCTCTCTTAAAAATATATTTCCATGTCATAAGTTAATTATTTATTTTGTATAATGAACCTTACTTTTATTAATAGAAATACTATGTAAATTTTATTTTATGAAAATAGGACCTCTCTCATTATTCTGTAGTTTATAAGGAAGAAGTTGGAACACTCTTATTCCTCAGAAAGTACATTCTTAAAAATGTCCATTATGCTTTCTTATATGCTGGGTAGATTTTTAAAGAATAACTACTCTGAGTTATATAAACTTTAATTTTTAAAACACAGATATCTGGGGAGAATAAGAAACTTGCATCCAATTTTTCTTCAGCAAAAGTAATAATAAATTCAGGATGGAATGTAAAATAATAATTTCAAAAAATCCTATTATATGATTTTGTATTTCAGACTGACATGTTTTAGGAAGACAGAACGGAAGATAGAATTTTAGAAGTTCAAATGCACGTGGTTTTTTTTTGCTTGAATGGAGAAAAATCCCCTCAAGTTTGGTCAGCGGGATGAGCATGTTGTGTGTACAATGTATTAGTTTGTTAGCATCCCTCTCAGAGGTTAGTAGATAAGTAGCAGCAAACAGCAACAATATAAAACTGTCACTTGGTGGAGCTAGAATACTGTGCAATTCCAAAATACTCTTTCAGCAGATTTCTTTGGAAAAAATGGTTTAATGACAAAATTTAAGAGCACTATCCTGAATTGCCAAATATTGGGATACACAGCCTTTGTGGAAACCTGTTTTTATAGATTTATTATTGGCCAGAGTTTTTGTAAATGCTAAGCTTATCAGGCAGAAAGGTCTTTTGCTTGTTGCAGTCAATAAATTAGTCTCTCTATCAAGCTGAATTCAACACTATGACCCCCATCCCAGGAGTCAGGTGTATGGGTATATCATCCCCTAATCAGTGACATCTTAGCACATTTCATATGGTATCTAAAAGCCGACAATCATTTCATTCGCTATGTCAGTTACTGTAAAGTCAAGAGGAGCTTTTAAGTAGCTTATGGTGCTCAGAACAAAATGCTTAATAAATGTTACACGAATGTTTATTGGTAGATAGCAGCCTTTGGGATTCTCTGGGCAGGTTGGAGATTTTAGAGTCACTCCAAATATTGACCAAAGCCTTTAAGAAAAAATCTTAGGTGGCCATTAAATGAAGGGTATTATAGATTTGGGAAATCTTTCTCAGAAATGAATTGAACTCTTTTGGAAAACTCTGAATCACAGCCTTTCGTTTTCTTTAAATTTTTAAATAATTTATTTTGGTATCATTAATCTACAATTACATGTGCAATATTATGGCTATTGAACTACCCCTTCATCAGGTCCCCCCCACCAACCCCATTACAGTCACTGTCCATCAGCGTAGTGAGATGCTATAGAATCACTACTTGTCTTCTCTGAGTTGTACAGCCCTCCCCGTGCCCCCCCAACATTACATCTGCTAATCGTAATGCCCCTTTTTCCCTCTTATCCCTCCCTTCCCGCCCATTTTCCCCAGTCCCTTTCCCTTTGGTAACTATTAGTCCATTCTTGGGTTCTGTGAGTCTGCTGCTGTTTTGTTCCTTCAGTTTTTTTCTTTGTTCTTATACTCCACATATGAGTGAAATCATTTGATACTTGTCTTTTTCGGCTTGGCTTATTTCACTGAGCATAATACCTCTAGCTCCATCCATGTTGTTGCAAATGGTAGGATTTGTTTTCTTCTTATGGCTGAATAATATTCCATTGTGTATATGTACCACATCTTCTTTATCCATTAATCTACTGATGGACACTTAGGTTGCTTCCATTTCTTGGCTATTGTAAATAGTGCTGCGATAAACAGGGGTGCATCTGTCTTTTTCAAACTGGGCTGCTGAATTCTTAGGGTAAATTCCTAGCAGTGGAATTCCTGGGTCAAATAGAATTTCTACTTTGAGTTTTTTGAGGAACCTCCATACTGCTTTCCACAATGGTTGAACTACTTTGCATTCCCACCAGCAGTGTAAGAGGGTTCCCTTTTCTCCACATCCTCGCCAACATTTGTTGTTTCTGTTTTGGATATTGGCCATCCTCACTGGTGTGAGGTGATATCTCATTGTGGTTTTAATCTGCATTTCTCTGATGATTAGCATCTATGGAGATGATCATGTGGTTTTTGTTCTTCTTTTTGTTGATGTGGTGGATGATGTTGATGGATATTCGAATGTTGTACCATCCTTGCATCCCTGGGATGAATCCCACTTGATTATGGTGTATGAACTTCTTGATGTATTTTTGAATTCGGTTTGCTAATATTTTGTTGAGTATTTTTGCATCCACGTTCATCAGGGATATTGGTCTGTAGTTTTCTTTTTTGGTGAGGTCTTTGCCCAGTTTTGGTATTAGAGTGATGTTGGCTTCATAGAATGAGTTTGGAAGTATTCCCTCCTCTTCTATTTGTTGGAAAACTAAGGAGAATGGGTGTTATTTCTTCTCTATATGTCTGGTAGAATTCAGAGGTGAATCCATCTGGTCCGGGAGTTTTGTTCTTGGGTAGATTTTTGATTACCGCTTCAATTTCGCTGCTGGTGATTGGTCTGTTTAGTTTTTCTGTTTCTTGGTTGGTCAGTCTTGGAAGGTTGTATTTTTCTAAGAAGTTGTCCATTTCTTCTAGGTTTTCCAGCTTGTTAGTATAGAGATTCTCATAATATTCTCTTATGATTCTTTGTATTTCTGTGGGGTCTGTCATGATTTTTCCTTTCTCATTTCTGATTGTGTTTATGTGTGTAGATTCTCTTTTTCTCTTAATGAGTCTGGCTAGGGGTTTATTTATTTTGTTTATTTTTTCAAAGAACCAGCTCTTGGTTTCATTGATTTTTTCTATTGTTTTAGTCTTCTCAATTTCATTTATTTCTTCTCTGATCTTTATTATGTCCCTCCTAGTGAATTTGGGCCTCCTTTGTTCTTTTTTTTCCAATTTCAGTAATTGTGTCTTTAGACAATTCATTTGGGAATGTTCTTCCGTCTTTAAATAGGCCTGAATTGCAATATACTTTCCTCTTAGAAATGCCTTTGGTGTGTCCCACAGAAGTTGTGGCTTTGTGTTGTTGTTGTCATTAGTCTCCATATATTCTTTGATTTCTGTTTTGATTTGGTCATTAACCCATTGCTTAATTAGGAGAATGTTGTTTAGTCTCCATGCATTTGTGAGCCTTTTTGATTTTTTTCTAAAATTTATTTCTAGTTTTATACCTTTGTGATCTGAGAAGTTGGTTGGTAGGATTTCAATAATTTTGAATTTACTGAGGTTCTTTTTGTGGGCTAGTATGTGGTCTGTTCTGGAAAATGTTCCATGTGCACTTGAGAAGAATGTGTATCCTGCTGCTTTTGGGTGCAGAGTTCTGTAGATGTCTGTTAGGTCCATCTGTTCTAGTGTGTTGTTCATTGCCTCTGTTACTTTACTTATTCTCTGTCTGGCTGATCTGCCCTTTGGAGTGAGTGGTGTGTTGAAGTCTCCTAAAATGAATATATTGCTGTCTATTTCCTCCTTTAATTCTGTTAGTATTTGTTTCACATATGCTGGCACTCCTTTGTTGGGTGCATATATATTTATAATGGTTATATCTTCTTGTTGGACAGACTCCTTTATCATTATGTAATGTCCTTCTTTATCTCTTGCTACTTTCTTCGTTTTGAAGTCTATTTTGTCTGATACAAGTACTGCCATACCTGCTTTTTTCTCTTTGTTGTTTGCAAGAAATATCTTTTTCCATCCCTTCACTTTTAATCTGTGTATATCTTTGGGTTTGAGGTGAGTCTCTTGTAAGCAGCATATAGATGGGTCTTGCTTCTTTATCCATTCTGTTACTCTGTGTCTTTTCATTGGTGCATTCAGTCCATTTACATTTAGGGTGATTATCGATAGATATGTACTTATTGCCATTGCTGGCTTTAGATTGGTGGTTACCAAAGGTTGAAGGGTTGCTTCTTTACTATCTAACAATCTAACTTAACTTTCTTGTTAAGTTATTTTAAACACCATCTGATGTTTCTTTATTTCTCTCCCTTCTTATTCTTTCTCCTCCATTCTTTCTATACTAGGTGTTTTATTCTTTGCCTTTAGTTAGTATTCGGATGGTCTGCTTTCGTTGCTATGATTTTATTTTCTCTGGTGACAGCTTTTTAGCCTTGGGGTGCTTCCCTCTAAAGCAGTCCGTGTAAGATATCCTGTAGTGGTCGTTAATGAGAGGCAAATTCTCTCAACTTTCATTTGTCTGGAAATTGTTTAATCCCTCTGTCATATTTAAGTGATAATCATGCTGGATACAATATTCTTGGTTCGAGGCCCTTCTGTTTGATTACATTAAATATATCATGCCATTCTCTTCTGGCCTGTAAGGTTTCTGTTGAGAAGTCTGATGATAAGTCTGATGGGTTTTCCTTTGTAGGTAATCTTTTTTCTCTGTCTAACTGCCTTTAATACTCTGTCCTTGTCTTTGATCTTTGCCATTTTAATTATTATGTGTCTTGGTGTTGTCTTCCTTGGGTCCCTTGTGTTGCGAGATCTGTGGGCTTCCGTGGACTGCGAGACTATTTCCTTCCCCAACATGGGGAAGTTTTCAGCAATTATTTCTTCAAAGACAGTTTCTATCCCTTTTTCTCTCTCTTCTTCCTCTGGTACTCCTATAATGCGAATATTGTTCCGTTTTGATTGGTCACACAGTTCTCTTAGTATTCTTTCATTCCTAGAGATCCTTTTATCTCTCTCTGCCTCAGCTTCTCTGTATTCCTGTTCTCTGATTTCTATTCCATTAACAGTCTCTTGCATCTCATCCAGTCTGCTGTTAAGCCCGTTGATCGCTTGTGTGATTTCTGCATTGTCTTTCTTCACTTCCCTCACTTCCTCCCTCAGCTCTTGCACATTTCTCTGTAGATCCATCAGCATCGTTATGGCTTTTATTCTGAAATCTTTTTCAGGAAGACTGTGCATATCCATCCCTTCAGGCTCCCTCTCTTGGGTTGTCTGGTTGATCTTAGTCTGGAGCATATTCCTCTGTCTTTTCATGGCTATAGAAGTGGTTGCTGGTAGTTGCCGCGTATGTCAGCTGGGCTCTTTAAGACTTTAAAGAGAGAAAAAAGGAAAAAAAGAAAGAAAAGAAAAGAATAGAGAAAGAGAAGAAGAAACAAAAACCAAACCAAACCAAAACAACAACAACAACAACAATAAAAAAAATGCCCACCGCGAGTAGATTCTGTGGGGATGCTGTAGGTGGTGCAGTTGCTCCACTATTTTGCAGCCGTGGCCATGCCGCTCCGCAGGGCCCTTTATAGCTCTGGTCGGGGTGGGAACGAATGGGAGGCTGTTGATCTCTGTGCGAAGTCTAAGTGCGGCTACTCTTTCCCAGTCGTGAGCTAACGAGTCCCATACTCCCCAGGACTCACAGCCTGCTGGGCTGAGTGTGCTGGGGTGATCCCGCTCCTCCGCTGGGCTCTTGTCTCTTTCAGACCACTGAAAAAAGCATGCGCTTTTCTTTTCTTTTTTTTTTCTTTCCTGGGAGCCGGCTGCAAGCACCCTGGCCTGTTCCCCACTCAGATCCTGCACCCTCTGTGTCTCCAATCCCCACTACACCACGTGGTGTGTGTCAGCGCTCCCTTCGCAGATCACTGGGGCTTGTTATTTCATGGGGTGTACTTCCACTCTCTCCCGGCTCTGAATCCTCTCCTCCCGCCAGTCCGCTGGGGTGGGTGAGTGCTCGGGTCCCGCCAGGTCGGGGCTCGGTATCTTTCCCGCCTCGCGGGGTGCCGTTCCCTCTCAGGTATAGCTGCACGCTGTGCGCTTTCCTGTGTATTCTGGTCTCTCTTTTAGGAATAGTTGTATTTGCTGTATTTTCATACATATATATAGTTTTGGGAGGAGATTTCTGCCGCTGTGCTCACGCTGCCATCTTCCCGGAAGTCCCAGAGCCTTAATATTCCCAAAACTAAAAAAGCAAGGACAAATATTTATATTTGTATTTATGTGTGGGTAGGTATAGTTTTGAGCCTTTATCAAGGTTACATTTTGCTAACCTGTCCTCTCAGGTAGTGAATATATCCCCAAAGTATGGATTCTAAAATAAGATTAATGTATTTCATACTTAAGAGGCCTTACATTGCATACCTGGGCTGTACGAAATAGAATGATAAGATTAATGTAGATGTGGACCATTACAATGACATTTGAAATAAGAAACTTGCATCTAATTTTTCTTCAACAAAAGTAATTGTGAACTCAGAATGGAATATGAAATAATTTCAAAAAATCCTGTTAATACATGATTTTTAGTCTTAAACTGATATGTTTTAGGAAGGCAGAGTGGAGAGTAAGATTTCAGACGTTCAGATGTATGTGTTCCTTTTTTTTGAACCATGAATGGATAGAGAAAAATCCCCTCAACTTTGATCAGCTGGATGTCCATGTAGACTAACTGAGGGTTTTAAAAAGATTTCTTAATGTTGCTTTGTTATGATACTCTCGTACCTGTATCTTTTCTTTTTTTCACAGAAGACTTGTTTTTTGCAGTGACAAAGTTTTCATTTGACCCTATATGTGACTCTCTCTGGGAGCGGTGTGGAAACAGGATAATTAGCCTTCTATTACACCTTATTGTCAGAGTAGGTCCATGTTCTGTGGGACTTGACCTTAAAGCCCTGTGCAGTTTAGGCTTTTACGTGAAAGGACACAAAATTACCAATGCATTTAGGCACAAAAGTCCACATGTATTTAAAATTAGAAAAGCAGTAACAAATTAGAGAATTAAAAAGGATGACAAAACCCTAAAACATAACAAGATCCAGAGAAATAATATTTAACTGTCAGCACATCTGTATAATGATTTTCCATGGACTAGCTATCTGCTCCAAATGTTTGTGGCCTTGTTTCTTCTCTACAATCACATAATTCCAGTACTAGGTACCATAGAGATATTCATATCATTATATGACTTCTGTCTCTCACTGCAGCAAAACAGTACTGGATAATTCACTACAGTGGCGAGTAGGAGTATTTTGGAATCCATTTGTGTAGCAAGAATGCCAGTAATAACTGTACAGGGAAGTGACTGTCCCCCACATAAATAACTCTCACTTAACTCAAATTAAATGTATCTCCAGCTCAGTATCCTGAAATGTAACCTTCAGTAGCTCCATAGTAATTCTGCCTTTTAAATTCATTCCATTATAATGCACCTCACTTGTTTAAAACCGTTATTGTCCTTAGGGTGATTAAAAATTTGCAAACCACTAATACTACCAACATTCACAAATGAAGGGATGGTAAGTTTGGGTAAAAATATTCTTAAAAATATTTCTTCGGTAAACAAGGAGGACATACACATAGGAATGCTATTTCAAGATATTGTTTTCTAAGGATTGTTTGTTGGTTTTAGTAAAGAGTGCAGGAGGAAATAAAGGCCATTAGGACTTTAATTCTTACATATTTTTCTGATTCGCTCTTACTCATTCTGTATACCGTTAGAAAGTAGTCACTTAAAAATTTTAGCCTAAAAGGCATAGATGCTTTCCTAATGTTTACTTTGTATTCTTAATCTATCAGGGAGACCTGCCATTCCAGCAGTAAGATTATGGTTTATTTCATGGAGCATACCCATGTTATTGAAAGGCTCCCCTTTTCAGGAGTCCAATAAAAAAAATAACCCATCACCAAAACCAACATGGTTTGTATCAAATATGAAATTGTGTTTGGTTTGATGATGTAGAGACCTCTCTTGTCTCCGTAATAAAGCCCCCTATGCATGCCCTCCCTTTGTTGAACATTAAAGGCATGGTAAAGGCAACAGCCAACGTTTATCAAGTGCTTGATAGGAGCCAAACACTTCTGTGAAGTACGTACTGTTTTACAGATGAAGAAACCGAGGCTTAGAGAGTTTAAATGACAAGCCTACCTCCATGCAGTTTGTTAAGTGGCAGGGCTGGTGTCTGAAGACAGACTTTAAAAAAAATCTACCTTGTAATATTGTCAAGAAGCAGTGAAGGATGGCAGGAGCATTTGAAACTCATACATGGCACTCGAATGACTACAACTTTGAAAAGAGAGAAGCCCTATATTTAAGAGAGAGTATAGCACAGGAAAAGACAATAGAGTGCAACACTACAGTCAGACTGTGGGTTTGTATTCTGGCTCCACATGAACAAGCTGGTTGACTTTTGGCAAGTTACTCAACTTTTCTGTGCCTCTGTTTCCCCTTCTTTCAGAAGAAGATAATATGAATAAGATGTAAGGATTTAATGAGGTAATATGAAGCATTTAAACATAGTCAGCCTGGCACAGTAAACCGTGAAAAAGGTGGAGCCATTATTGCCCATTAATATTTAAGCATATTTGTCTTTTGAAATAGAGCATATGGCAGGTGCAATGCTAAGTAAACAGTATAAAATGATTTCTTTATCTTACTTTTCTAATACATACATTATTTGGTTAAGGTCCCTATAGGTATCTTAGAGAATATGTTCCTAGCAATATTATAATGTCAATATAAAAGTGCATCACAGTTTTAAAAAACGAAAACACTTCCCAGGGAAATAGAATTTAAGAAGTTTGTACTATATTTATATTTTACTTTGATTTAAAGGAATTGCCACTATGTGGAAGAATTTCAAGTCCAGGTATGTTCCTGTAGATGTTGTGACTTCTCAAAGCTTAATCTACTCTTTATGTTATAAAATTATTAAAATCTTGTAGCTCAGCAGAAGCAATAATATAACATAATGAGAAAAGTTGCATCTCTGCTCCTGATACTCTTAATAAACACATTATTCATTTTTTATTCAATTTAACTGCAAATAGCTGTATTGAAAACATTGCTATAGGGTATGTTTCTATTTTAGGGTGACAAGAAAATAACTCCTGAAGAGTCTCAGAAGTGAGAAGCAAAATATAAATTGTATAGTAGATGGAAAAGCAGAAAAGATTCTGATATCTATGAATAACTCTATTTCCCAAAGGAGTAAACTTTAATGGCTTTAATTAGATTATAATTGCTCCTGAGAGCAAGCTCTTCCAGGAGATAAAAATACCTGACAATGCATAATGACCAAGCTTTTCTGTCAGCAACACATGAGGAATTAATGGAAATGCCATTTAAAGGAGGGGCAGTCCCTAAATGTAAACTAAGCCCTTAATCAGTGCCAATATGATGAAAAGCCACTCTTGCAGTTAGGTCAAATTCTGTTTGATCTTGATAGCTTTGCATATGTTGAGGTTTAAGACAGGATTGTATCTATGGAAGATGCCAGAAGGCTATTTCTTACAAATATTTCTTATTCCACAAATGGTAGAAAACTAAACAAATGAGAATATTTTTTGTTTTTGGAAGTTTCTTTTTAGATTGTTCCTCTCATTTGCTTAGAGAAACCTCTGGACATAATCTGGTTTGGGTTTACATCTAGGGATCTTCTTCTATTTCTTTGGCACTGTGTTGGAGTGTTTTTTTACTCCATCAGTCTCTTTGTCCAGGGGGGACTCTGTTAAGATTAGATGCAACTGAGAAGTGACTAGTGGCTACCAAGGGGGAGGGTATACCATAGGTGGGTGAAATAGGTGAAGGGGATAATAAAGCACAAAATATCAATCATAATATAAATTAGTCATGGGGATGAAAGTATAGCATAGAGAATATACGTCATAGTTCTGTAACATCTTTCTATGTTGACAGTAACTATACTAGTAGGGGTGAGCATTTAATAATGTAGATAGCTTGTATTTCATTATAAGGGAATAAAAATAAATAAATAAAAAAGAAAAAATTAGCAACAACAAAAAAGATGCATTTTGCAGTTTCCTTAGGTATCAAATGACTCAGTTGTAGGCTCAAATTTTTAGCCAAGGATTTTCAGGCATTATTGGGAAAAAACAGGTAATATTTATTGACATGCTAAGTAACTAAGTTCTTTATGGTACTTTAATTTATCTTGGTTTTGATACTTTTAAAGGGGAAAAAGCATTTGGGGTTGGGCCAGTCTGATTTTTATAGAACTTTCATGGGTTGTGATGTTTTTAGATCCATCAGTAGTCTGGGCTTAGTCTCAACATGCACCATGGATTTTACTGAGTTATGTAACTAGCCCATCTGTCTCAGGACTCACCACAGGTCACTGTGCTGAGTCAGGTTCCCTGTGATACCTTTCAGAGCCCATTCAGTTTTTCCAAGGCCACAAATTCCATCTTCAGCACAAATCAGTCAGGTAATATAAATCAGTGGAGCAGGTGAGGGGAGGTGGTGGTGAACTGCTGGTCCATGCTCTAGGGGACCAACAGACACTCAGCCATGGGGGGTGTGGTGCCCACTATAACTGGAACTTATAATTGAAAAGATGCTGGGAATCTGTGTTTATATAAACTTTGATAGTTAAATGTTAGCAACTAATTAAAAGGAAAACTTAGTCAACCAATTATGCCAATGTCTTTTTTGACATCTATATAAAGAATTTGAAAAAACAGTCTGTCAATCTCTGTTTATTATACTCCTTTCCCACACATACGACCAAATGCTGAAATGCATTTGAAGAACAGCTATCCAAAACAGCATACGGTTCTCATGTCATAGTCTACTATGCATTTCACTCCCACGTATTTTCTAAAATTAATGCCTATTTTAGCTACATAAGTTTTTGTATAACTAACAGTGCCATATTCAAAGAGGAAAGATGATTGAGAAATTTACCCCATTGATGAGTATCTGGCTTTCATGTTGATTTAAACCTTTGGGTCGTTCGTGCTGCTGGGTGCGTGAAGGAGCAGATGCGGGAGTTGTGTGATTTAATAGCACAGGGTTTCAGTGCCAAGTCTGCCTGTAACTCCAGGTGCCCCTTGGCAAAAAAATCATCCTGTGCTGTGGTATCTGGTTTTAAAAAGCCACTCAAAACAATTAAGATACTCTGCAAATATAAAATGGTATCTAAAAGCTTTTAAATTGTAGAGGATGCAGTTCTGGATAAACCAATTTTTTTGTTTCATAAAAAGAACATTTTATGCCCCTAGTATGGATGTGTGAACATAGAGACAAGCAGACACACAGTCATAACACGTGTGAAATCCATCTGCATTTGGAATGAAATTCTGCCTTACTGCATCATGAATGCCTGATGTAGACTTAAGAGTGCAAAAAGAAAAGCATATAGAGGTCACAGTGAAGCACAAAATTGAAAATGAATCAGCAAGCAATGGAATTAAATCGAGAATAAATTAATTTAGGATGGAAGTGGAAGATACTGGCTTGTTGTTAGTAAGACAGTTACTTCCAGTATTACAGGGTAAATTGTTCATCAAAAGCAATTATCGCCTTTTAAATCAATAATGTCTACCTGTAGTTTACTGGTTAATATTAAGTTTGCAATATGTGACCTTGGAATACGTTTTTTTCTCACTTCCTGTGAGACCAAATATAAATCCCAACTTAATTAGCTTGGCAGTGAATACGAATGGCATTTAAGGGTTTGGCCTGATGGCTCTGGGCTTGAATCCTAGTTCTGCTCCAGATGAGGTATGTACTATTGGGAAAATACTTCATTTTGCAATCCTCGGTTGCCTTATCCACAACTGGAGACAATAATATTATTTTCATCATAGGGTCACTGCAATGTTTGCAGAAAATTGTCTAAATATCCATGTGTATAGCAACACCAGGCACATAACAAGTGCTCAGTAAGTGGGGCTGCAGTTACTGTTACAAAATGAGTCACCCCATAGTCCAGATCCAGTTTAGGATGTACAGTGGGAGGGATTCTATCTTGATTAGTTTTTCAATCAGCACTCAATCAGCAATAGGAGCAAGGTAAAGAATTGACAAACTGTTGGAAAGGGATATGCATTATTTAGCAAGGAAAAGAAAGCCTGAAATGTCCTAGTGTTTTCAATAATATTAAAAAGGATCTGAAGAATTATTAAAAGAACACTTCTATTTTATATGCAGTGATTGAAAAGAATAGATTGACGTACACTTAGATTGCCTTAGGAGATAAATGGAATAAAATTGAAGCCTGATGGGACACACTGAAATGAAATTATGTGATAATTTTAAGATTCTATTTCTCTGGAGAGTTTGTCATTTATATTTCTTGGATGTATTGTAGACCTTGAGGGTTGGAATTATAACAGGTCTACCTATATAATTTTTGTCCAATGGAAAAAGTGTAATATAGTCTATATACAATCTGAATAAGAATAGAGATGCTATTGGAAAATAATAACTTGTGGGTGAAAATTAACAGTTAGTAGTGGCACTTTGCACTTGAAATAATGTGAACAGTTTTTGAGCTGCAAGATTTTAAACTTTAGTCTCTTTATGGTAACATAAAAAGGAAACAAAGGCCATTTGGCAGTAGTTTGGTTTCAAGTTCATAGTGCATGGTTTGTAAAACTAAATACTTCCCACCTGGGATTTGAAAAATAGTCCCTGGGACAAAGATCAGAAGTCTTCTATAAGTGGATTTAGCTAATAATTTAGTACAGAAATATGTAGTAACACAATACAGAATCTGGAATATAATGGGGTGACAAATCCCAAGTCCAAAGCAATTTGAGATTCATAGCTAAACACTTTGGAAATCACTAAAGAACATATTTTGTGAAAGAATCAACGAAAGTCACCACCTGGCATGTATTTTTATTTTCCTGTAATAAACTTTTATCTAGAACTTCCGTGGGTCTATGGAGCAAGACCACATCCAAAACAGTTAGCATTACCTGTATATTATTCAGAATAGCTCTGTGAGAAAAGGAAGATACTGAATCCTAAGGGCATCTCGAGCACACAAAAAATATCTGAGATTTGGCAACACAGTTGAACTCAGGAGCATTCTGGCAAACTGAAAATGGCAGACAAATTACACGCCCAACAACTTCTGTAAAAATCTATGGATAAATTCAGTCATGCAATCAGTTGTGGAAAACTTGAAGAAGCATGTTGGGGAGTCACCATTTATCAAGTACTCCTTCCCAGGTATGGAGGGGAAGGAAAACTAAAGAGTTAGCACAGGGTAGAATAGGAAGTCAGTAGAATCTCTCATTGGGAGTGAAATCGCCAGACAGAGGCATCTGAGGGGCTGTCATTTTGGATAAGGCTGAAATTGCCAAACCAGTTGTAAAGAATGACTGTGAGTCAGGTGGTACTTACCCAGAATGGAGGCACTTCTTAGCATCATGTAAATATTTAAAAATATTAACACTGTAGAAGTGTATCTGGATGTGCCTTTTTCTGGTCTCTGTTACATGCAGCCCAAGGACCACATTCATTAACATTTATACAATAACGTATTTAAAAAATTGGCTCATTGTTTCACTAAAGTTTACAGAATTTTCACAAATGGAAAACTAGTATCACTAGTCATAAATGGTAACTTAAAAGTAAAAACAACAGAAATAGCTTGGGGGCTCAAGATGCCAGCATGAGTAGGGTGGCGGAAATCTCATCCCCAAACCATATACATTTTTGAAAACACAACAAATACAGCTATTCCTAAAAGAGAGACCAGAAGATACAGTGCAACAGCCAGGCTACATCTACATCTGCGAGAACTCAGCATCTCACAAAAAGGGTAAGATACAAAAAATGACCAGCAGGACCTGAGCACTCCCCCCACCCCAGCTCAACAGTGCAAGGAAAAGAATCAGAGTGGGGAGGGAGTGAAAGCACAGGACTACTAAATAACCAGCCCTAGTAATCTGCACTGGGAGCAAAGACACACATTGCATGGTGTACTGAATATTAGAGAAACAGAGAAGTAAAATCCAAGATGGAGACTGCGAGCAGGTCCCCACAGCTGGCTTCTCTGGGACCAAAGAAAAGTTGGCCCTTTTTAAAAGTCTTAAAGGGACAAGGGCTTAACAGCTGGACAAAAGTGTCCCGGCACACTCAGCCCAGTAGGCTGGAAATCTTGAGGAATTTCAGGCGCCCCAACCCCCTGGGGGGTAATGCAGCCCTGAAGCCCCTCGTGGCAATAAGCAGCCTGCCATTCATTCCCCCTGGCCGGCACTGCAAGCAAACTGGCTGACCCACCACAGCTGCGGAGCAGCTGGAGAACAGCCCTGCCCACAGCAACCACACGGAGTCTTCTCGCAGTGCGCAGCTAACTGGGACAGACCCAGAGGCTGCCGCCGGCTCGCAGCTGCCTGGCACAGACAGACGAAGCCAGAGCAAAGTCTAGAAGGCACAAAGGGGCGCCGTTTTCATAGGAGAACACACGCCAGGTGTTTCCTCAGGAGATTATCCCAGAGACTGCTCCCGGTGTGTGGGTAAATGGCACAGGTAGCAGAAGCCAGAGCAAGGTCCAGAAGGCATGAAGGGGTGCCTTTTTCACAGGAGAACACACCTGGCGCATCTGCAACCCCCCGCATGCCCTAGGCTATCCTGAGGGCTGCTCCCCCATGGCAACTCAGAAGATTATCCCAGAGACTGCTCCCTGTGTGCGGGTAACCAACACAGGCAGCAGAGAAGGGCAAGGCAACCAGCAAGCAGGAAGAAACTTTGTTCTCCCAGCGGACACACGCGCCACCTGCTGGCGACCACTTCTACAGCCAAGAAAAGGCAGAAGACTCTGGTCTTGTCAAAAATACCTCAGACAACTCCAGAGAGAGGGCCTGGTGAGATAGATATAACCAATCTTCCTGAAAAAGAATTCAAAATAAAAGTCATAACCATGCTGATGGACCTGCAGAGAAATATGCAAGAGCTAAGGGATGAAGTCCAGAGGGAGATAACAGAAATGAAACAATCAATAGAAGGTCTTAAGAGCAGACTGGACGAAGTACAAGAGACTGTTAATGGAATAGAAATCAGAGAACAGGAACACAGAGAAGCGGAGGCAGAGAGAAATAAAAGGATCTCTAGGAATGAAAGAATATTAAGAGAACTGTGTGACCAATCCAAGTGGAACAATATTCGCATTATAAGTGTACCAGAAGAAGAAGAAGAGAGAAAAAGGGATAGAAAGTGTCTTTGAAGAAATAATTGCTGAAAACTTCCCCAAGTTCGGGAAGGAAATAGTCTCTCAGACCATGGAAGCCCACAGATCTCCCAACACAAGGGACCCAAGGAGGACAGCACCAAGACATAAAATAACTAAAATAGCAAAGATAAAAGACAAGGACAGAATATTAAAGGCAGCCAGAGAGAGAAAAAAGATCACTTACAAAGGAAAACCCATCAGGCTATCATCAGACTTCATAACATAAACCTTACAGGCCAGAAGATAACGGCATGATATATTTAATGCAATGAAACAGAAGGGCCTTGAACCAAGAATACTGTGTCCAGCACAATTATCATTTAAATTTGAAGGAGGGATTGAACAATTTCCAGACAAGCAAAACTTAAGGGAATTTACCTCCCTCAAACCACCTCTACAGGATATTTTAAAGGGACTGCTCTAGATGGAAGCACACCTAAGGCTAAATAGATGTCACCAGAGAAAATAAAATCACAACAAAGAAAGCAGACCAACGAATACTAACTAAAGGTAAAAAATAAAATCAACTATCCACAAAAAGCAGTCAAAGGGAAGACAAATGAGTACAGAATAAAACACCTAACATATAAAGAATGGAGGAGGAAGAATAAGAAGGGAGAGAAATAAAGAATCATCACACTGTGTTTATAATAGCTTAATAAGAGAGTTAAGTTAGACAGATAGTAAAGAAGCTACTCTTGAACCTTTGGTAACCACGAATCCAAAGCCTGCAATGGCAATAAGTACATATCTATCGATAATCACTCTAAATGTAAATGGACTGAATGCACCAATCAAAAGACACAGAGTAATAGAATGGATAAAAAAGCAAGTCCCTTCTATATGCTGCTTATAAGAGACTCACCTCAAACCCAAAGACATACACAGACTAAAAGTGAAGGGATGGAAAAATATTTCATGCAAACAATAGGGAGAAAAAAGCAGGTGTTGCAGTACTTGTATCAGACAAAATAGACTTCAAAACAAAGAAACTAACAAGAGATAAAGAAGGACATTACGTAACAATAAAGGGGTCAGTCCAACAAGAGTATATAACCATTATAAATATCTATGCACCCAACACAGGAGCACCTACATATGTGAAACAAATACTAACAGAATTAAAAGGGGAAATAGAATGCAATGCTTTCATTCTAGGAGACTTCAACACACCACTCACTTCAAAGGACAGATCAACCAGACAGAAAATAAGTAAGGAGACAGAGGCACTGAACAACATACTAGAACAGATG
>JAVSCE010022551.1:0-100395 GCA_032199065.1 Smutsia gigantea | reverse complement strand
GGGAAAATGGGGGGGAGGGGAGGGATAAGAGGGAAAAAGGGGCATTACGATTAGCAGATATAATGTTGGGGGGGCACGGGGAGGGCAGTACAACTCAGAGAAGACAAGTAGTGATTCTATAGCATCTCACTATGCTGATGGATAGTGACTGTAATGGGGTTGGTGGGGGGGACCTGATGACGGGGTAGTTTAATAATCATAATATTGCACATGTAATTGTAAATTAATGATAATAAAATAAATTATATTAAAAATAAAAATAATAAAAAAACACCCCCCAAAAAAATCATGCTGTCTACTCTGATTTCTGCAAGTTACTTTATTCACCAGTCCTGTTAGTGATACTCATACGCATTTCTAAATGTTGGCCTCTTGTGCTCTGCCTTACTTGCAAGATAGAGGTTGGCTCAAAACGTGGCAAATAATGTGCAAATACACATGCTCCCTGGATCCATGTAGCAAAAACACTACTCCATGCAGACTTTGCCCAGCCTGTGTCAGAGGTATTCCACATCACATCTGATGGTGTCAAATCCAGCCAGAACCTGGGAAAACAAGGAATAGCCCTGGTACATGTAGGAAAACAAATTGAAAAGGCCAATAAATGAGTCATCACCTTCATAGTTTTGACACTTCAAGCTGCAGTTCTGTGACCTCTTACTTTCCGTTTACAGATAATCCTAAACCGAAACTGCTGTGGGTGTGGCTGGTCATTTTAGGAGATCCACTTGTTCCACTGGTAAAATAAATGGTCATCATCTCATTGTGTTTCGTCTTCACGCAGGTGTGGTTGTCACTGGCATGTCTACAGAGAAAGAACTGCAGTGATTCTGCACCTAACAGAAAGCATCAGAGACCATTATCACAGAAAAGGGCTCAAGAAACCATTCACCTGGACTTCATCTCATGGATCAGGCCCAGCGACTTTGGTTGAATGCCAAGGTAAAAGCCATCTCTTTCTCCACCTTTTTAAGTGCTTTCTGGAATCAAGCTAAATTTTGCCATCAACAACCCATTTATAACAGCTGATTTCATGGCTTTTTACTGATGAAGAAGAGTTGAAACATTTAAAAAACTCAAGAGATTTATCAAAACAGCATAAAGGATTCTATGATATTGTAATCATGGATATATGAAGAACTGTCCTTTCCTCTTCACTGTGGCTACTTTAAAATCTGATTTTTAAAAAAATTAGTATATTAATAGAAGTCATGGGTCATGGTATAAAGCAAGGTGTCAGCAAACTATAGCTCACAGGCCAAATATGGCCTGCCTCCTGCTTTTTGTACATGAAGGTTTATTGGAACACAGCCATAGCCCATTCATTTACATATTGTATATGGCTGTTTTCATGCTACAACAGTAGAGGTGAGTAGGCCTGCAAGTCCTAAGATATTTACTATCCACTCCTCTTCTATGTTTGCTGACCCCTGAAAGGATGATTTTTCTGTTTCTCAACAGAATTTACATAGTTCTGAATACAGTAAACAATAAGACTGAAGGGAATCTAAACATTCCTCCAGGAAAGGAAGGACCCCAGTAAAGAAAAAAAAAACATCTGGTTCTGAAGGATTGGTGGCCTGCTATTTAAGTCATACATTAGGGCAGCTGACAAGGTAAGCTCTGCACATCCAGTGTCTGAGAAGCATACAGACTTTCTCTGGGAGTACTCAGCTGAGAATGAAAGAACCAGGCCATAAGAAGTATAAAGAAGCTGTTTTCAAAGCCTAACAAAGCTAGACCAACTGCTTATGATTCCATAATTATCTTCCTTAAAAACAGTACCAATAGCTGTGTACCTATCATCTCATTCATAGATATGGTTGCTTTTGAAACCTAAAGCAGGTTTTAAAACCTAAGTCATACCAAGCTCTTACTACTAGAGGCAGCAAACATAGCAGTTAGAAGTGTGGGCTCAGAAGCCATACTGCCTGGGTTTGAAACCCAGCTCTGATAGATCCTAGCATTTGACCTTATTGATTTGTGTAATTATAGTACCTACTTCTTAAATTATTGTGAGATTTAAGTGAGTTAATGTTTCTGAAGTGCTTGCAACAGTGTTTGGCACATAACCAGTGCCATATAAATGTTAGCTGTTGTTGCAGTTATAACCTTATTTTAATTAGAACAGTACTTGGCATTTAGTAAGATCTCAATAAATGTTAGCTATTTTAGAGGAGCTAGCAAAAAATACACAGTTATAAGTGTGCTCCTAAGTCCTTGAGTAAAGGTAGGAAGCTCATTCTAGAAAGGGAATTTACCGCCAACCTAAAGCTAAGACATAACCAATACCTGGCAAGAGTTCCAGGGGGCCCTTTGAACCACCCCATAGCAGGGCTTTATAATTGGATCCATTAAACATTAAGTGTACTTATTTATAACCTGAGAGAAGTATTGCTGTAAGCAAGAGAATAATATAGCTTACACAGAAGGATTGATGGTGATCAATTTTGCTGGGAGATGGTAACAGCTCTGTGGTTGGTGCTGTGACAAACCTTCTAAGTCCCATTTCAGGAATGAGGAACTTACTCCCCACAGGTGCTGGAAGCCCTCTAGAGATTGCCTTGGCTGAAGAGAGCTGCCTCACTCAAAGTCACGCCTCCTGGTAGTGATAACCCACACCCAGTTACTGATTAGTGTGGGTGCCTCTTGCTTTCAGAGGTCCCAGTGGGCTGGCTGCTGAGGACTTTTTGGGGGAGTACAGAAAACAGATAAATTTTGTCCTCTACCTAGCCCCACGTCATTTCCCTTCATTCACAGGTGTTGGTCTCAAGAGAACTTAAACTTCTTACACAACTAATCTCTGTCATAGGGTCTGATTCCTGGAAGTCCCAACCTATGCAAGACACTTCCAGCGCCTTACTTCCTCAGAGCTTTGCACTATTAGTGCAGCAATAATCACCAATAGTCCCCTTTGCCTGTTTTCATTTTTCTGATCACTCCTGGCTTGAATATCTCTTCAATGTTGCTTTTCTTCTGGGGAAACAGTTCTGCAGCAATCATGGCTACTCACTTCAACATCTCCTTGAGGTTTCCCCACCCGTCTTTGGGGTTCCGAGACACAATTAGCTTGGAGTGCAGATTTTCACATTTAGCTGCAACAGCATCTACTGCTGGGGCTAAAACTTCATTGGTAATAATGCACTTTGTTTTTGAAGATTGTAATCTGTAGAGGATGTCTTTCTGGGTCAGCTGAGAGGTTCCTGGAATTAAAACCGTCCCTAAAGGAGAATAAAAGAAACAATGTTTAGAAGGAAGGATTTCTTTCATCGTGTTAGGGTACTATAGATAGTTCATGTACACTTCTATATTTCTTAGAATAAGCTTGCCATTTAATTTACTAGGTGAGATATTTATTTATCTTCCTATCCTTATTCTGATTTATCTTTCAAGGGATCTCAAAGTCTATGACCCTTTTACCTAACATGAAAGCACGTTAAATGCTGGATAATTATTTTCTCTCTGAAGACCATTCATAACATTCAGCTTAAAGAGGGTTTTGATTGAAAATAGCATTTACTGGATAAATACCAGGTGCTATTTTAAGTGTTTTGCATATTTTAACTAATTTAATCCCCACCAAAAACCTACAGGTACAGAAGATATAAATAAGTTGCTCAAGGTCACCAAAATAGAAAATAGTAGCGCAGGGATTAAGCCCTGTCACCTGCCCTGAGCTGTAAACTTAACCATTTCAGTCCAGCGCCTCTTAAAATGTATGTGATTGTTTTATGATATCTTTCCAAAGGGGAGGATTGAGGCATTTATCTGTGCTTCTACTATTACCTGCTGTAAGTTACACTGTAAGTGTAGTGTCGTGGTTAAGAGTGTGCCTAGGAGCCAAATAGTCTTACAGCTTGGCCTTGACAAGCCACTTCATCTCTGAGAGTTCCAGGTTCTGCATCAGTAAAATGGGGATTCTAGTAATACTACCTTCTCTATAGGATTCATGAAGATTAAATGAGTTAAAATGTGTAGAGAGCTTAGAGCAGTGCTGAATAAATTCTAGCTATTATTTTTCTCAAAGGATTAAGGGACTTTCAAGAATATATCTATGTCCATATCTGTATCAATATTCTGTATGTCTCTATATCTATCTATATCTATATCCCAGACTCCACCACTCATAAATTCCAGACTTTCAAAAGAGGGGTAGAACATATTTACTTCACAACAGTTTTTATTTTTCCCAAAGACACAGAAGGAAAGAATATTGAGTATCACATGCCTGGTCATTTTTGGACTCTAGACCCTGACTTGACTTTTCATTTTGGAAAGGACAAGCCCCTCCAGTGGAGTTCTTCAGGAAACAGAGAACCAGGACCAAAACACAAAGCTCTTCAGAATGTCTTTCCTTATAATCAGAGCAATACAGTAATTTTTACATGGTGGTAACTCCAAGGTTAGAGATGTTCCACCTAAGGATAAGTAGTTAGCCTTCGATGGCCTTACACTTTTGTATAATTTAAAGGCACTCTCTAATGACAGGCTCACTACCAGCACTTCATGCCCAAAGAAGCACTTTATTTAAACATACTACCCTTAGATAACTAATTTCTGCCAATACATAATTCATATCATTAACAACGATCAATTTTACCGATCAAAATTACTTCCTGTCCAAATTAATCATTCTGGGAAACATTACATAGTTTTTTGCCAGGGAGAAAATTGTTACTTTAAGTAAAAAATGATCTTCTAATATTGCTCTAGAGTGGTGTGCTAGATGGCCACAAATACAATGGATTCATTTACTCATTAGTTCATTCAAAAATATATATTGAGATCCTATTATATGGTGGACACTTTTCTAAGTGATACAAATACCATTAGAACAAGATGGACAGAGGTCCCTTCCCTTGTGAATATTACCTTCTAGACAGATAGTCAACACATAGACAGTATCAAGTGATGGGAAGTGCTGTTTAAAAGATAAAGAATGACTGATTTGGCTGGGAGATGGGAGGAGCTGTTTTAGATAGGGTAGCCAGGGTTGGTCTCTCTGAGGAGGATTCCTACTGGTGTTTCAGTTTCATGTTAAAAAAAAAAGTTCAAAACCCCCAGAAATGAAATGTCGTCCACTTCTACTTCACAGTTGTTATTTTGCATAAATGCCTGCATATTGATATATGCTACTGAAGCCAGATAGGGAAAAGATCTAAAGAAAGCACAAAAAAGCAGACAGAGATATGGGCTGGACATCTGGGCTACAAAGTTCTTATTTTTCTATTTCTCTAATCAAGGTGTGACCTATGCCAAGTTGCTGAATCTGGACCTTGCTTTCCTCATTTGTGAATGAAACGGAAGGTCTAGTTCCTTGCCACTCCAAGGGTGGTGGTCTCTGGATCAGTAGCATCAACACCACCTGAGAACTTGTTAGAAATGTAGGATTTTAGGTCCCACCCATTTTAACAAGATCCCTAAGTTACTCAAATACACACCATAGTTTGAGGAAAATTAACTATACCCTTTTTAAGAACTAGTCTTACTTTGAAATTTTATGAAAATCCTAGAAAATCCTGGAGAATGCATTGGGCTCTATCCCTGACTTTCTAAGTGACTTTGGGCAAGTGACTTAATGTTCCTTCTGCCTCCGCGACCCCACCACCCCAGTCTATGAAAGCTTTGGCTTCCCTATTTATAAAGTGAGGCTTCCCCTTCCTACTCATAAAGCTCTTATGAAGGTAAAATGAGCAAATGGTTTTAAAGCCAGCAGGACTATATATATCATAGAACTTCATAAAGATCTATGGACTGAGATTGGGTGTTACACTAGCTTTTTGTGGTAAATATTACTTAAAGCAAGGGACCAACTCATATTTTAAAATAATTATGTACTGAGATTTCTGTTAGAATAGGATCTGGCCTATAATACATAGAAGATAGTTTGAAAATTTAAATGTGATGTTTGTTGTCAGCAGTGGAGGCTATCAAGCTGTTATCTCTGAGATTTTGTAACTAAAGAAAATAGACTGCCTTCCAAGAGCTAAACTATAAATATAAACTCAATATAAAATAGATTAGAACAGAGTTATGCAAAGTGTGTGAACAGGCAACATTAATTAATTCAACAAACATTTCTGAGCATTTATTATATACCAGTTATTGGAAGTGCAGAGATGAATATTTCACAGCCTGTGCCTTTTAAGAATTTACATAGTCTTATGGGAATGTCATATTTATGAGCAAATAGTATACCCAGACAATATAGTACAGATTAAAATAGAAATATATACAGGTCTCTTTGGGGAGCCAAAAAAGAAACCACCTGGATTGGGCCATCAGGATGGCATTGCCTGAGAAGGTGACATTTCAGCTGAGACTTGAAAATCTAATAGAAGGTGTCCAGGTGATTAGGTATGAGCGAAAGGCTTTCCAAGCACAGGAGAACAATGTGCACAAAAGCAAGGAGATGGGAAAGGTCATGAACCTTACAGGAAAGCATTTGACATGGCTGGGGCACAGAGTTTGAGGGTGGGGAAATGAGAACAAAGAAGGGGAAATAGCTAGATCCTTTCATGACACACCTAAACATGTTCGGATTTTATCTGTTAGGCAACAAGGAGTTATTAAATAATGTCAAGCAGCAAAGTGACAGGATTAAATGTGTGTTCCAGAAAGAAGATTGCTATGGAGGATGAATTGGATTGGGGTTGGATGTGAGCACACAAAAGACCAGAACTGGGGAGACTTTTGGGGGAATCCGTTCAGGAGATGATAGAGATGGCAATGGAGTTGGAGAAGAAAAGGGACTCTGGAGGCATGTAGGTTGTCAAATTTATAAGATGCAGTAACCGATAGGAAGGAGGAGTAACAGATGCCTGGCTTAGAGCACTAGATAAATGGTAATAAACCATGAGAGGAATAAAGACATGAAACAAGAACTAGGGTAGATTCTTTGAGCTTGTGGCTGCATTGAGTTTCAGATGACCATGGGTCCTATAAGAGAAGAACAGTAGGCATGAAGGTATTCACTGTTAATTGGCATTCACTTAATAAACCTATTTCATTATGAAAAACCCAACTCCTAGTTTAGGTCAAAAGATATGGCATGTTTCCAACACATTTCTAAGGTTCCTAAAACTAATACTGTATTGTGTACAGTTCCTCAAATAATTTATCCAAGTAAATATCTCATGATTATTTAGATGTTTTGGAAAATATCCCACCAGCCTAGTATAGATATAAACAGATTGCAGACACTACTAACCTGTTCGCAGACAAGCTATATTTGCAAGCCACCATTCTGGGATCCTGGGCAGAATCACAATTACTCGATCTCCCCTTTGCAGGGCACAGAATTCTGTAAGTATATTGGCAAATTTCCTAGACAAAGATCCCATTTCCTCAAAACTCCATCTCACTTCTTCTCCTTTTCCGTTTATCCACCAGAAGGCTGGATTGAAACACCTCTTTCCAGCCTGAGGAAAGACAAACCAGTCATAGATATAAAGGTGGTTATACAGGTAATTTCTATTTTAACTGACTGAATGCAGTATTTTCTCTGAAAAATTCACAGGCCATTATATTTAAGACATACATGGAATATTTAAGACATACATTGGAAATAACTGGTGTCCTTATTTCCACATGTTGGAAGCCATGTCATTTCTTCCAGCACTTGTCATTTCTTTTATTTCCTTTCCAAAAAGTTAGAATTCTTGTATCTTTGTATGTCTCTCAGTGCAGTATCTACCACTCATTTTCTTTCATTTCTGACTCTTGGAATCACTTTTCACTCCTTTTTGTTTTAAAAAAAACCTATAATTAAACATTTTTATAACCCAGGCTTTCCCAACCATGGAACTATTACCATGTTGAGCCAGATAATTCTTTGCTATGGGGCACTGACCTGTGTATTATAGGATAAGAATCCCTGGCCTCTACCAATTAGCACTTATCCTCCCCCCAGGTCATGGCAACAAAATTGTCTCCAGACATTGCTAAATGTCCCCTGGGGGCAAAATCACTCCTAGGGTGGTTGTACTGGGCCTTGTTCCATACCTTTTCCACATTGGTCCATTGGTCCAGAACATCTTCAGCAAAGTTGAAATATTCTGGAATCTCCAGTTTGAAGTCTTGTTTCATGGATTCATAGTTGGAAAAATTCTGAGGGGTCACTGTTCTATAATCTTTATGCAATGCTCTCACAGAACTAGGAATTGCTGCATGCTGAAGATGCTTGGCACAAAGTAACAACCCCATGGTGAGAAGAGCTAGAATCAGTCTTGTTGGATGTTTTAGCACTCAAGATTTCCACAGAAACCAATCCATCTAAAAGACAACAGAAAGACATGTGTTTGTCTCTGTCCTAAAAGTAGCTATATCCCAAAGCAACTAAGTTTTATTATTATTTACAATCATCATAGGAGTACTATTCTCTGCATACTCACTGTTCCATACAATGTTCTCAGTGTTTTAAAATCACATACAAGTTGTCATTAAATCTTCATAATAATACTGTGTAGTGAATACTATTATCATCTCTGTTTATAGACAAAGACAATGACTAGTCTGTCTTAGCTTTGGCTGCCATAACAAAATACCATAGACAGGGTGGCTTAAACAACAGACGTTTATTTCTCACAGTACTGGAGTCTGGGAAGTCCAAAGAAGAGGTGCCAACCAATTCAGTTCCCCAGTGAGAGCCTTGTTCCTGGCTTGTAGATATCACCTACTCTCAGTGTCCTCACATGATGGAGAGAAAGTATGCTCTGGTTTCTCTTCCTTTTCTCATAAGGGTACTAATGCCATCATGAGGACTCCACCCTCATGACTTCATCTAAACCTAATTACCTCCCAAAGACCCCACTTCCAAATATCATCACATTGTGGGGTTATAGCTTCAACATATGAATTTGGGGGGCACACAAACATTCGGTCAGTAACAGAGGCCATTGGTTGGCTTTGAACCCAGAACTATCTGTTCCTGTCCATTCTCCTGACTGCTAATTGCTATCACCTCTCATATGCATTTCTCAAGAAGTAAACATCTGGGCCACCCAGTTAATTTCAGTGAAAGAAAAAGGCTCAGCTTTATTAGCAAATAACTTTCACCTGCATTTCAAAAGTTGTGCAGACATGTTGGGAGTTTTAACAGTGGGTAATCCATAGGTGAAAAACCAAAGAGTAGCCCAGTATCAATTAGGCATGAAAGAACTGTCAAAAATTCTCTAATTTACAAGCCTCAGTTTCCATCCTCCCAATACCTGCCCACACTACCTTCAAGCCCAGGCTTGGTGCTGCATTTACCAGAAGTATAATAATAGGGCTTTAACCTTTAGGACTTTTGCGGGGGAGGCCCCTCCTGGCCACTCAGCCCTCCCTGCTTCTGTGGGAAATCATTTGATCACAATGTCATTTGCTTGGCTGAGGTCCCATAAACAGAGCAGTTAAGAACACAGTCCTAAGAAAAATTATATGCTAACAAATTGGATAACCTAGAAGAAATGGATGACTTTTTAGGAAAATACAACGTTTTAAGACAGACCCATGAAGAAGCATGAAATCTGAACAAACCAATTACCAGAAATGAAATCAAATTGGTAATCAAAAACTCCCCCAAAACAAACTACCAGGTCCAGATGGCTTCACAGCTGAATTCTATCAAACATTTAAAGAAGAGCCAGTACCCATTCTTCTTTAAAACATTCCAAAAAGTAGAAAAGGAGGGAAAACTTCCAAACTCATTCTGAGGCCAGCATCACTCTTATACCAAAACAGGCAAAGAAGCCACAAAAAGAAAATTAGGGGCCAATAACCCTAATGAACATAGATACAGAAATTTTCAACAAAATATTAGCAAACTGAATCAAAAGTATATCAAAAACATCATCAATCATGAGCAAGTGAGATTTATTCCAGGAATGCAAGGATGGTACAGTATTAGAAAATTGATCAACATCATACACCACATCAACAAAAAGAAGGGGAAAAAAATCACATGATCATTTCAATAGATGCTGAGAAAGCATTCAACAAAATTCAACATCTATTCATGATAAAAACTCTCAACAAATGTGCAAGAACCTCAACATAATAAAGGCCATATATGACAAACCCACAGCCAACATCATATTTAACAGCAAAAAGCTGAAAGCTTTTCCTCTAAGATCAGAAACAAGACCAGGACGCCCACTCCTACCACTTTTATTCAGCATAGTACTGGAGGTCCTAGCCACGGCAATCAGACAACACAAGGAAATAAAAGGCATCCATATTGGTAAGTAAGAAGTTAAACTGTCACTGTTTGCAGAGGACATGATATTGTACATAAAAAAACCCCAAGAATCCACCCCAAAACTATTAGAGCTAATAACTGAATTCAGCAAAGTTGCAGGATACAAAATTAATGCACAGAAATCTGTTGCATTCTTTTATACTAACAATGAACTAGCAGAAAGAGATATCAGGAAAACAATTCTGTTAACAATTGCATTAAAAAGAATAAAATATCTAGGAATAAACCTAACTGAGGAGGTGAAAGACCTATATCCTGAAAACTACAATACACTCCTGAGAGAAATTGAAGAAGACACCAATAATAGGAGATACATCCTGTGCTCATGGATAGGAAGAATTAATATGGTAAAAATGGCCATCCTACCTAAAGCAATCTACAGATTCAATACAATCTCTGTCAAAATGCCAACAGCATTCTTCAACAAACTACAGCAAACAGTTCTAAAATTCATATGGAATCACAAAAGACCCCAAATAGCCAAAGCAATCCTGAGAAGGAAGAATAAAGCAGGGGGCATTACACTCCCCAATTTCAAGCTGTACTACAAACCCACAGTAATCGAGACAATTTGGTACTGGCACATGAACAGACCCATAGACCAATGGAATGGACTAGAAAGCCCAGATATAAACCCACACATATATGGCCAATTAATATACAATAAAGGAACCAAGGATATACAATGAGGAAATGACAGCCTCTTCAATAACTGATGTTGGCTAAATGACAGCAACATGCAAGAGAATGAAACTGGATTACTGTCTAACTCCATACACATAAGTAAACTCAAAATGGATCAAAGACCTGAATGTAAGTCATGAATCCATAAAACTCTTAGAAGAAAACATAGGCAAAAATCTCTTGAATATAAACATGAGCAACTTTTTCCTGAACACATTTCCTTTGCCAAGGGAGACAAAAGCAAAAATGAACAAGTAGGACTACATCAAACTAAAAAGCTTCTGTACAGCAAAGGACACCACCAGCAGAACAAAAAGGCATCGTACAGTATGGGAGAATATATTCATAAATGACATATCGGATAAGGGGTTAACATCCAAAACATACAAAGAGTTCACACACCTCAACAAACAAAAAGCAAATAATCCAATTAAAAAATGGGCAGATGATATTAACACACTTCTCCAAAGAAGAAATTCAGATGGCCAACAGGCACATGAAAAGATGCTCCACATCACTAATTATCAGGGAAATGCAAATTAAAACCACAATGAGATATCACCTCACACCAGTTACGATGGCCAACATACAAAAGACAAGGAATAACAAATGCTTGTGAAGATGTCGAGAAAGGGGAAGCCTCCTACACTGTTGGGAATGTAAATTATTTCAACCATTGTGGAAAGCAATATAGAGGTTCCTCAAAAAACTGAAAATAGAAATACCATTTGACCCAGGAATTCCACTCCTAGGAATTTACCCAGAGAGAACAAGATCCCAGATTCAAAAAGACATATGTACCCGTATGCTTATTGCAGCCCTATTTACAATAGCCAAGATATAGAAGCAACCTAAGTGTCCATCAGTAGATGATTGGATAAAGAAGATGTGGTACATTTACACAATGGAGTATTATTCAGCCATAAGAAGAAAACAAATCCTACCATTAGCAACAACATGGATGGAGCTAGAGGGTATCATGCTCCATGAAATAAGCCAGGCAGAGAAGACAAATACCAAATGATTTCACTCATTTATGGAGTATAACTGCAAAGCAAAACTGAAGGAACAAAACAGCAGCAGACTCACAAGACTCCAAGAAGGTTCTAGTGGTTACCAAAGGGAAGGGGTTGGGGAGGGTGGGTGGGGAGGGAGGGAGAAGGCGATTAAGGGGCATTATGATTAGTACAAATAGTGTAGGTGGCTCACAGGGAAGGCAGTATAGCACGGAGAAGACAACTAGTGACTCTATAGCATCTTACTATGCTGATGGACAGTGACTATAAAGGGGTGTGTGGGGGGGGACTTGATAATATGGGTGAATGTAATCACAATGTTGCTCATGTGAAATCTTCAAAAGTTTATATATCAATGATACCTTAATTTAAAAAATAAATTTAAAAAGTAGAACACACACACACAAACACAGTCCTAGGGATTGTAGGGTTCTTCAAAAGATTCATCCTGTAATCTTCCAAATTTCCTGGAAGTGAAACACTACTCTCACATACATTATATCATCATTTTTAATGGCAGTTCTAGCTGTGTGGTGAATAAGGCAGTGTGCTTATGAGGAAGTACTACTGTATCAATAAATTGCCAAACAATAATTGATAGTGGATGCCAGCCATAAGTTTTACCCTAAATGGCCTGATGTTTGGGCATCACGTTGCTGCACTCTGTGGATTGGGATACCTGAGTACGTCTGACTTTCCTGCCTGTTTGTGTCAGTGAGTTTGAGCCCTCTGAGATCATCTGGTTTGAGCCTCATTTTTCACCTGCAAAGAAAGTGGAGTCCTTGAGAGAGAAAGCATTTTGCTTCAATGTGTCATATGAGAGTTAGAACTGGAACTCCTGTCTTTGGATTCCTATGTGCATGTTCTCTTTAGTACAGTTAAACAGGATTTCAATACAGCCATGATTCTCAACCCTGGCTGTGTATTTGAATCACCAGGAGAGCTTTTTATAAAATACTGATGTCTGGGTCTTGGGCCAATTAAATCAGAATCTCTGAAGGTGGGTCCTGTACATGATATTTTTTAAATTTCCTCAGAGGATTCTCCCATGCAACCAAAGGTGAAAATCACTGATCTAGAGGCTGTGATCTATAAACCAGCAGCATCAGCACCACCTGGAAGCTAGCTAGAAATGCACGTTCTCAGAGCCCAGTTTCACACTTAGCAGTGCAGAGACTAACAGAACCTCCATTAGAGTTGTCCCAAAGAGTAAATGAGATGATGCATGCAGAGTGCTTATCGTGGTGCTTGGCATATTACTATCCACTAGAACAGGGGTCAGGAAACTTTTTCTGTTAAGGGCTAGATAATAAATATTTTAGGCTTTGTGGGTCATCTCTGTTGCAACTGCTTAATTCTGGTTGAGATAGTAGCTGTTGATAATATACATAAATAAAGGGACATGGTATGTTCCAAAAAAACCTATTTATGGATTCTGAAACTTGAATTTCATGTAATTTTCATATGTCATGAATTACTATTCCTCTTTTGATCTTTTTCAAATATTTGAAAATGTAAAAACCATTCTTGGTTCACAGCCCCGTGCAAAAACAGGCAGGCTGGATTTAGCCCTTGGGCTGTAGTTTGCTGATCTTTGCATTGAATGTAAGTTCTATGGGAATAGTGGGAGGCCTTGTCTGTTATGTTCATGGTACTATCCCTGGGAATTATCATAGTTTGACCCATTATACGTGCTTAATAAATATTTGTTGAGTGAATAAATGACTTTTTCAGAAAGGAGAATTTTGCACACAGAATAACTCAGAGTAGAGCTGAGAAGTACCTTCTACTGCTTTAACCAGGCTTATGTGACTACCTGCACAGTTCACATGTGACTATTTAAATTAAAACTAATTTAAATACTATTTGAAAATTAGTTCCTTAATCATGTTAGCTATATTTCAAGTGCTTAAAAGCCACATGTGGCTAGTAGCTACCACATAGAGTGCAGACACAAAAATTTTTGTCATCACAGAACATTCTTGGGGTCAGAGCTGATCTACACTGATAATAGCGCAGAACTGGAATGATATGAAACATTTAAAATATAGGAAAATTGAGGGGAAGAGTTCTCAACTTAAGCTTTTCCCAAGATTTCAGGTTTAATAAAGTGTTACCTATCATCTAAGGGCTGTGGAAGGGGAAGAGTTAATACAGATCCCTTGGCAATTCTCTAGGAGGCTCTAGGAGAAGAGGCTGCTCTTTAGAACAGAAATAAGTCCTTAAGTCCTCAGATATCATTCTGTTTGGCAGTGGGGATTTGATCAGAAAAGGAACCACCCTTCTCTGCTGTTTACTGGCAAGTCAGCCTTCATATTTGGCAGTTACCTCCCTTTATCCAGAATTAGTATCAGGTTTCCTTCAGCCGAACGAAGAAGTTAAACAGACAACACTAAGTTTCCAGTGTTGTAACTTTTCTCTTTGCTTTTAATTTTTTGGATAATGTTTTCAAATGGTTCAAAAAACAAAAAAGGTCCACAGTGAAAAATCTGCCTTCCACCCCCAATCTCTCACTGCCCAGTTTCATCCATCTCTACTCCCTCAGGAAACCACTGTGATTATTTCCATGCAGATCTTTTCAGGGTTTCTTCATGTGTATTCAAGCAAATGACTATAGATTCTTATTTCTCCACCACTTTTACGCAACAGGTAGCCTAGAATAAACACTGTTCTGCCCATTAAAGTTTCGTTTTACAATAAATTTTTGGAGGACTTTCCTATCAAAATACTGAGGGGCTTCCTCATTTTTTTGTTTTTAAACAGCTGCATGGCATTCCAATGAACAGCTGCACCATAATTTAAGTCAGTCCCCTACTGGCCATCATTTGAATTGTTTCAATTATTTTGAAATTAAGATGAAATTTTGAAACTATTTCTTTCACCACATTTGGAATCCTTCAAAAATATATTGAAAAGAAAATTTACCAGTCATTTGGAGCTTAAATAAGCCTATGAATTCTGTTCCAACAAAAAGAAAATATCAACATCCTCCTCATTTAAACCATAATTTTGCCTTCCCCCCAGTGAAGTTCTTTTCCTGTCTTTTCATGGATCTTAGCATTTCACAGTGTCCATTTTCCAGGTTTCCAATATTCCTTGTAGGTGAAAGAACTAACTTTCCAAGTGTGAGTCCAGATTTTTATGCCGAGCCACAGGAAACTTCTAAGAAAGAGTACTGCTGCTAGTCAGATAGACTTTTTTTTTTTTGCCTTCCTTGCATTTATTTTTTATTATTTTTTTAATATAATTTATTTTATTATCATTAATTTACGATTACATGTGCAATATTACGATTATTAAACTACCCCTTCATCAGGTCCCCCCCACCAACCCCATTACAGTCACTGTCCATCAGCGTAGTGAGATGCTATAGAATCACTACTTGTCTTCTCTGAGTTGTACTGCCCTCCCCGTGCCCCCCCAACATTACATCTGCTAATCGTAATGCCCCTTTTTCCCTCTTATCCCTCCCTTCCCGCCCATTTTCCCCAGTCCCTTTCCCTTTGGTAACTATTAGTCCGTTCTTGGGTTCTGTGAGTCTGCTGCTGTTTTGTTCCTTCAGTTTTTTTCTTTGTTCTTATACTCCACATATGAGTGAAATCATTTGATACTTGTCTTTTCGGCTTGGCTTATTTCACTGAGCATAATACCCTCTAGCTCCATCCATGTTGTTGCAAATGGTAGGATTTGTTTTCTTCTTATGGCTGAATAATATTCCATTGTGTATATGTACCACATCTTCTTTATCCATTCATCTACTGATGGACACTTAGGTTGCTTCCATTTCTTGGCTATTGTAAATAGTGCTGCAATAAACATAGGGGTGCATCTGTCCTTTTCAAATTGGGCTGCTGCATTCTTAGGGTAAATTCCTAGGAGTGGAATTCCTGGGTCAAATGGTATTTCTATTTTGAGTCTTTTGAGGAACCTCCATACTGCTTTCCACAATGGTTGAACTAATTTGCAGTCCCACAGATAGACTTTTGAAAGTAGTTAAGGTCTCATCCAAAATGCAAGCTCTACATTCCTATAAATAGCAGTGCGAAGGGGTTTTAGCCTCCCCACCCCCAAATCTCCGTAATTACCTCTCCCACCAAGTAATCCAAGTAGTAACAATGGCTTAGCATATATATAGCCTTCAGGCAAGATGAAGCCCCAACTATCTCCCAGCCCTAAGAACCTGCCTTAAACTTCTATACAGGATTTTTGGAGCTGCCCTTGACAACCTGACGGAGAAAAGTGGCTGCTGCCAGGTTATTTCCTTGTATTTGCATGTATTTATTTCCCAAAGTTTCCTAGAGGTATTTTGCATACTTTCTGGGTGATGCAGAAGATTGATTCCTATCTGCCACTGAGTAGGGTGAGAAGCTAAGTAGACAATACAGTGAAAAACTCAGATGTTATACAATTTTTTCCAAAATATTTAATCAAGTTAATACACATAGTTTTTTAAAAAATTAAATAACACCAAAAGACTTAAAGTGAAAAACTGAGCTGCTATGTTTACAAGCTTTTGTGTACATACTTCTGGTCACTTACTAGATAAGAGTGCACAACAACTGAGAAATTCTGATAGAAACACCTTGGCTGCCTAAGACCTCAGTGAGAGAAATTTGGTTCATTGGTATTTGCTTGTTTGTTATCTTTGCTCAAAGGTGCACATGCCGGCCCAGCAAACTTTACACAGGAGATAGATTAAGGTTGTACTCACTAAAGTGACAGATTCTGACACAGCTGGAGATGATGGCAGATCTGTTTCCTGGAGGAACAGCCCTGAAACTTGAACTCTCACATCTGCTTTAGTCCTGTTAGCAGCCAAAACATGAGGGACAAGTGGTGTGACAGTTGGAAGAAGCAGGCTATGCCCTGAGTGCCTTTTCTTGATTGGTGGAGACATTCCAGAGGGAGGAGCAAGATTTTCTGAACCCAGTATATACTAAAAGTTTATACAATTTCCTGACATTTCCCTTTCATAGTTAATAATTTGCATAAACCTCAAGCTATTTAAAAGTAATTTATTCACAGGAAGGAAAGTGGGTTTGCTCGGAGCTGCTGGAGGGGTGAGTCTTATGAAGTGAGAGAAGTTTTCTCTAAAAAGGAAAGAAGAAGGAGTGGTAGAGGACATAGAAGAATTTTAAAATGGAAAGGAAAGAAGTTAAGGGAAAGGTATGGGTTGCCTAGGTCTCAGTGAACTAGTTGCTGCATTTATGTGTTGAAATAGTCAAGACTAAACAAACACTATCAGGTCCCTCCTCCGTTCGAATCCTTCTGTGCTTCCTATCTCATCTGCAAGGGAAATCTCAGATTCCTACATGGACTACAAGAAACTGCATGATCTGGCATGGAGTCCTCTCTGATCCACTGCCCACTCCTCCTCCTCTCCCTTACTCTGCTGCAGCCACATTGATGATTTTTCTCAAACACACCACACACATTCCAGCCTTGGAATCTCTGAATTTACAGTTCCCACTGCCTAGAACACTCGCCTCAGCTATCCGTTTGCCCAAATCTCTCATTTTATGAGCTGTCCTGCTGAAGAGGCTTTCCCTTACTACATTTTCTAAACTAGCACTCCTCATTGTTTCCCTTTAACTGGTTTAGCTCTTTATATAGCTTATCACCACCCGTAAGAGTAAGAACTTTGTTTTGTTCACTGATATATTACTGTTGCCTAAACAGTTGCTGATAAAATTTTAGGCAATCAATAATGTTTGATGGGTAAATGAATAAATAAAACACTCAAGTTACATGTGACAGAAACCCAATTAAAATCCACTTACACAAAATGAGGGGTTTGTTGATCACTTTTTATTGTAGGAGTTTTTGTTGTTAATTCCTTGGGATTTTCTAAATAGATAACCAAATCATCTGTAAATAGGGGCAGTTTTCATTCTCCCTTTCAGATCTATATGCCTTTTATTTCCTTTTCTTGACTTACTATACTGGCCAGAATTTCTAGCACTATGTTGAATAAGAATGGTGAGAGCAGCCATCCTTGTGATATTAGGGGGAAAGTATTCAGTCTTTCATGCTTAAGTACAATGTTAGCTGAGGTTATTTGTAAATGCTTTTTTTCAAGTTGAGGAAGTTATCCTGTATTTCTATTTTTCTGAAAGTTTTTATAATGACTAAGCCTTGAATTTTGGCACATGGTTTTTCTGAATTAATTAATATCATCATGTGATTTTTTGTCTTCTGTAGACTATTAATAAGGTAGATTACATTGATACAACCTTGTTTCCTTGGAATAAATCCTACCTGGTCCTGGTGTATAATTATTTTTATATATTGCTGGATACTGTAGTTTATATCTCTTGTCAAATTTATGAAGTTTTCAGCCATTATTTCTTGGACTAATTTTTCAGCCCCAGCCTTTTTGGAATTTAATAACAGAAATGTTAGATCTTTTGTGATAGTCTCACAGGTCACTGAGGCTGTGCTTTTTTGTTTCTTTTTCTTTTTTAGTCTGGTTTCTCTCTATTAGTAATGGGTAATTTCTATTCTATCTTCTAGTTCACTGATTTCTTTCTTCTGTTCCTCCCATTCTGCTGCTGAGCCCATCCAATTAACTTTTTATTTCTCTTCTTCTATTTTTTAGTTCTAAAACTCCCATTTGGTTCTTCTTGATATCCTCTATTTCTTTGCTGAGGCTTTATTCATTTGTTTCAAGCATATTTGTAATTGCTTGTTGAAACATTTTCATCATGGCTGCTTTAAAATCTTTGTCAGCTACTTCTAACACCTTTGTCATCTTGGTGTTGGCATCTATTGGTTGTCTTTTTTCATTCATTTGAGATCTTCCTGGTTCTTGGTATGATGAGTGATTTTTAGTTGAAAATTGGACATTTTTGTATAGTGTAATGAGACTCTAGATGTTATACCTTCTGTTTTAGCTGGCTTGGTTTGACACTGCTCTGATAGAGGAAGCAGAAGGGCACCACCTCACTATTGCCAGATGAATATGAAGTCTAGGTTCTCCATTCAGTCTCCAATGACATTGGAGTGGGAGGAGCTCCTTGTTATTGATGGTTGGGGCCAGGAGTTCCAACTCCCCATGGAATCTTTACTGACAATGGCCTGCCCCCTACTTGGCCTTCTCGGATACTCCTCCCAGTGTGGGTATTGGGTCACCTTGTTACAGACTCATGAGAGTAAAAGGCTTCCTACTCTACTTTTGCTGGCATAGGTGAGGATGGGTAGAGCCCACAAATTTTTCTGTGGTATTTGGCTGGAGTAGAGCAGTTCTTGTTTAAAAACTTTTTTTTTTGTCTCACTAGGCTGTTCTTTTCCTGGTCCTTTAGCAAAAGAGACCAGGCTTCAATTGGGGCTTTTATTGTCTGTACCTATTGGTCTTTCCAGGTTGCTGGCTTTTTCAACTCCATGTCTAGAATATGTGAAGCAAAAAAGAAAACCTAGGGAACTGACACAGTGGTCACACCTTGGGTTCCAAAGTCTATAGCCAATCTGCCTCTTTCTCTACACCTTTCAGAGTCTTCTTATATTTGTTTTATATATAATGTCCAAAGATTTTAGTTGAAATAGGGAAAAGTATTTCTACTTCATCTTCCAAGGTTAGATGTTCTTCCATCCTATTTTTTGAGATTAGAATAGCATTGATGGCAGTACCAGACTACAACACTGCTAGAAAGAAAATCACAGGCAAACTCCAACAAACTATGAGCATAAACAAGAAATAAAAAATGAATTGTTGATAAAATGAAACCAACAATGTACAAAAACCAAAAATCCACTATGACAAGCTTGAGTTTATCCCAAGAAAAGGTAAAAGGAGAAAACCACGACCCTTTCAATGAATACAGGAAATGTAGTTGATAAATTTCAGCACTCATTTGTGGCATCCTCCATTCTCCCAACAAATAAATATGAATAGAAGGGAATTTCCTTAATGTGATAAAGGATATCTATCAGCAACTTATTTTGATATCAAAACACTAGAAATAATTAATGGTGAAGTATTAGAGGCATGCCATTTAATCAGGAACAAGGGATTGGTTACCAATTTTTATTAATATTACACTAAAGGTCCTCATCAGCTCATTCCAGGCTAACTAGAAGGCAAGTACTTTATCTGTCTTGCTCAACACTGACTTGCAAATAGCTAGAACACAGCCCAGCACATTAAGAAATTCAGTAAATATTTGTTAAATGAATGAGTGAAGAAGCCATATCTATGAATATGAAATACTGAAAAAAATAACAGAGAAAAACAATGAGGAATAATTATCTTATATGTAAGTAATTCATGTTCATTTTAAAATTCAAGCAACATTGAAAAATATAAAGAATAAAGTAAAAAACCATTTCAGATGTCACTCATCATGAAGAAGCAACCATTACTAACTCTGGGCACACATAATTTTCAGTATTTCTCTGTACATATTTACAGGTGTAAGGTAGGTGGATAAACTGATTTTAAAAAATGGACCCAAGATATGAATAATACTTTAAGTAAAGTGATATTAAACTTTAACTGCCAGAAAAACAATTGAAGTGAAACTGAAGAATAGTCAAACTTCAGGTAGATATTTCTTCACCAAAAATGTCATAAATTCCTAGAAGATTCCACGAAAGTTAAAGAAAATCTTATGATTGGAGTCATTTTTAAAACTGCGTTTTTCTACTTAAACTTTCTCCATCAATAACTACTTTGAGAAATTTATCAATTGATATGCTCTATTTCCTCTTATGTCCATTCCCTTTTTGTTAGTTATATTATTCTCAGGTTGTGAGATGTGTATTCTCCTCTGTAATCATGACTTCCTTAATTATCAAGCATTAGTTCATGTCAGTGACTCTCAACTGGGGGCACTTGTGTCCAAGGGGGAGGCTGGGCCATGTCTGGAGACATTTTGGGTTGTCACACCTGGGAGGTGAGGCAGTGCTATTGGTATCTAATGGATGGGGAGCAGGAGTGCTGCCAAACAGCTCACCATGCATAGGACAGCCTCTACAGCAACAACTTCATTATCTGGCCCCAACCTCAAGTGCTGAAGCTGAGAAACCCTGATCTAGTGTATAAGTAGATTAAATGCTCACCAAAAGTTCTTTTCACACAGCTGCTCCTTCCTTGTATTCTTTCATGTTTTTCCTTATTAGCTGAGTTGAACATCTAGCAGATTTTTTTTTTCTATACAGGGCTTATAACGGGTTGTACTCCTTTGCTTAGTTGATAATGCTGGTCTGTTAACTTTATATGAGTAACTTGTCAGGATGTTTTTTGTGCTAAATTTTGTTTCCCTCAGAAAACTGTAGACCTTGTTCCACTGTCATTTGGCATTAAATATTACCTTGCAGAGACTGAAGGTTAATCATATTCATTTTGGTATGTGCCCATTGTGTAACAGTTTGGCTGGCCTTTGTCCCTGGCTACTAAGTCCATGAAGGCTCTAAATCCTTGAAATTTCCTGAGTAATGGAAGTGCCTTTGTTATTCATGGATCACACCCTGCCCACCCACCCCCACCCCCGCCCTAAGTCACACCTGAGTTTATGCTAGCAAGGTAACTCAGGATAAAGGGTCTGGTCACCAGAAAGATCAACCATATTGATTAGAGGGTTGGAGCTTTGAATGTAGCTCAACATCTGAGGAAGGGAGGGGACCTGGAGATTAATTTTACTCATGTGATTTCTTCCAGGCACCTCTACCCTTTATGAGGGGTATCCCTCACAGCAAACAGGGTAAAGTGCTCTCTTGTCTTTCCTACCCAGGCTTGTGATGTCCACTGAAAAGCAGAGTGGTGTCAAGGTAGCAGGACCAGTAGAGCCACAGCTTTTAACTAACCTGGAAAGAGTTGCATAACAGTTTTTTAGGACAGTTCTCTTTAGAATGGAAAGGACAGGGATTCAGTGTCTCTTAATCCTTAGCTTTGGCCTTTAGTTGAGAAATGTAAAGAAACAGCAGAAATCTTACTAAGCATCATTTGATATATACATAGGATGTATACACATAGGATTAAAACATATTTATGTATGTATGTACACATATATATCCCCCTTTAGAATGTGAATGCAATACATACCTTATTTTGATTTTCCCTCCGTTTTCTAATGTATCTTGTAGATCTTTTCATATCAAAACATTTAGATAAAATAAGGTATCTCTTAGTTACTGGGAGGTAGTAAGGGGTGACTGAAGACACTTCAAAGCAAACTGACCAACACAAAAAGCCTGGGTCTTAACCTTAACTATTTTTTGAGGAAACTATCCCCACCAGATCTTCCAATTAGCAGCAGCTACAACAAAACAGCAGCTCACGTTTATTGAATATTTTATGTGTGATCATGCATTATTTCCTTCAGTGCTCACAGTGAACTATGAGGTACACAGGGTGGCCATTTCCATATAACAGATGAGGGGCAGGAAGGTTAGAACAGTTAATTTTCCCAGGGTCATAGAGCTAGCAAAGTAGTACAGTCAGTATTTAAACCCAAGATTGTCTGACTCTCAAGGTACATTCTTAATCAATTTGTCTCTGTCTATACACAGAGTGCTCTTTTCTCACTGATTTTCCTCTAATTTTTAATTTAAATATAAATTATTCAATCCAAATACTAATGTAAATTATTCTTATTTAGTCCTGATTTGTGCTGAAAGAGCTTCTAAACCTCAGTCACCTGGGCTCTTAAATTCATGGTGTATCTACTATGAAATTTATCCTTCTTGCATCAGTGTTTTACCCAATCCTGATGTGATGCATTTGGTGGACTGTGTGGTTCATAGCATGATTGAATTGCAGGGGAAGGTGTTTCTCTCCTTTATAAAACTTAGATTCTACCTTTAGGGATTTATTCTTAGAAGCATTTATGAAAGTGGAAGTAAAAAAGCAGGAGGATGATATAGACATGCTCAAAGAAGGAGAACTAAATAATAAAGCAATTAAGTTTAAACATAGATGATTCAACCAAATTTCAAAGGAGTAGAAAGGAAGTACCCATGAAACATCAGGAGATGTTTTAAGGATAAAGACTTATGCACGTGTACAGTATAAAGTCAGAGAAGAAAGTTGGAAGGAAAGAGATTCATTCGCTTTGCCTTCAAGAACATGGGTCCACAAAATGCCAAAGTTGCGTTAGAGAAGCCTGATTGTCAAAATGGAGCCTCCAACAATGGAGGGACAGAGCAAATTGGGAGAGGCTGGGGTCAGGAGTCTCGGGTCCCTGGCAGGGCTGTGTGGAGATGCATGCAGGTGCAGAGCCAGGCCAAATGTAGCTTCTGCAGGGATAGACCCAAGTTCACGTGGGTTCAAAGTTGCATTCCAACCTGGGTGATCAGGATGTTGGCATGTTTCTTCTGCAGCTTGTGGCTGCAGTGAGAGTACAAGTGTGACACAAGCACTGTCAGCTGAGGACATGAAGCCAGCGAGAGGCCTGAGGTGTTATCCAATCAGATGTGAGTCAAGAACCAGTTGGCAGAGGTAAGGGCATATGGATGTCCTGTATTTTGTCTTATTTTACTTTATAGTATTCTTTGTTTCTCTTCTGGCCTCTTTCATAAAATAATTAAAGTTAGCTGTCAGTAAGTCCCACATATAAAAGAACCATTGAAATAAAAAATTAGGAGACAAATAATAAATTTTGGTGACAGGGTTTAAGGATGGACACTAATACCCAGAAATCTAGGTTTCAATGAGTCACCGCTGAGCTTCAAACTAGCTGTATTTAAGTCCACATTGATTGAACAATGACTGTGAACTAAGCACTTGTCATGCCTGATCTTAATGAATTTTCCTAGTGACCCAAGATATGGGTATTATTATCTCCACTTAAAATTACTTTTTTAGCTAAGGAGAAAAGTTGGCTTAGGTAACTTACTCAGAGTTCCACAGCCAGGATAGGGCAGAATGGGGATTTGAACTTGGTTTGACTATAGAATTTGGGCTTTTAATCATATATGACACCAACTTGGAAGGGGGCAGGTACTGAGAAATCAAGTCAGCAGGAGATGATGGTTCAGTGTCAGGACATTACATAAAGGTGCTGGGTAACAGAATAAGGCAGGAAACCCTGGATGGATAGCGAGGTCAGACAGGAGGAATATCTAAGAGTATCTCCTGTCCAGGGTCAGGATGGATGCTGTACTGAACATAAAAGTAAAAGTTAAATGGCCATAACTTTGAAGGTTAGAAAGAGAAAGGGAATTTATAATATCTTGTAGCATTCGTCACTTGCTGGGCTGTAAGCCCTACTGAATATATGCAGCAAATAGGTTAGAGTAAAAGGCCATGTCCTCAGAGCAACCTCATCTGTTCCGCAAGGTGTAAAGGCCCCTTTCTATAACACCAACATTCCTTGTCGTAAAAAACACTCACAAATACAGGAGCCAGAAGAGGGGTTTACAAGCCACATCATAGAGCCCTTGGTGCCCAATGATAGACACTAGACCACTGACATGACTGGTAACCTAAGGAGGTTCACATGGGTAGAAACTTTATAAAAATATGTTTCCAGCATTGCCAAGGAAATCACTATCTTAAAGAAACAATAATTTAATCATGAGGAAAAACTTAAAAAGAATAAATAAGTAAGAATAACCAAGAATAAGAAAAGGCTGTTATTTAGAGTTGGACTAAGGGCCTGGTTCAGGAGGAAGTAAGTGTAAGTGTTATCTGTGGTTGCCACAGAATAATGGGGGCAATTTACATCATTCTAACATCTGGTCTGACAGTTGGAGGTTTGCATATTTTTCTCCCCTAATAGGGGTGCTACCAGTATAGTCAACAAACATGAAATACAATAAATTGAATTTGTTTTTTCAAGTTTTACTTATGATTTGCATTTCCAGCATGGAGGACTCAAATATGCTTGGAGCTCAAATATGCTAACTTCTAAATCCTAAGCACAGAGGGCAGGGTATGTGCAACTAAAACAGCCAGTAGAAGAGAGAAAGATTCTGGGGGAGATCAGTGTCCTTTTCTAGCTCCTCTGGCATGGTTTAATGGGATCAGGACTTGGGTGTATTTTCTTTTAATAGTATGAGTTTTAACCTTTTTCCTTTGTTGGTCATTTTTGGGTTGAGTTCAATTCAGAAACATTTCTGAGCACCTAACTATGGACCAGGAACTATTCTAGACACTGAGGATGAAAAGAAAAATAAAAGTTTCATCCAGCTTTCTTTATTCCTCCTGCAGCAATGCCAGTGGAATGAGACTGTTCTCCACAATCAATGCTATGCAATGACATGCTGAAAAGTAAAGGCTGCGCTGAATATATAAGTGGAAGGAAAAAAAAGATCATGATAATTTTTTTGAAAGTAGTTGTACATCTGGAGTTAGAACCAAAAATTACTTTCAGCTCAGTGCCCCTTTTGCAATATCAGATTACTTCCTTTAGGATTTGCAGGAACTCAAACCTGGCAACAGCTTTGTACTTCAGGAATAGCTGGGAGTGAGTAATGGGGAGGACTTGCTCCTCCTGAACACAGTCTTCAAAAGGTATCTTCTCAATGATTTTAAAAAGATAATATATTAACATGATAGTTGCTGAGATTATGGATAAAAAGACCACAGAGAACACAGTGTGAGACTTCTTGGTTTTAAATAATACAGAAACATATTCTGGCAAATTTAGGATGAAAAGGAATTTATTGGAGGCCTTTGAGAAGTTGACAGAATTATACAGAAGGCTGGACGAACAGGTGCCCAGGGTTGCTGGGTGAGTGGGAAGTTGGGACTGACATCAACATTCTGGAAAGTTCACCACTGCCACCACTTCTGGGGTGTTAGCTCTGAAGGAATTGCTTATCTATCCAGACTAAGGAGTGGGTTCTGAAAGATTTGGGGACAAGTATGAACAAAAGGAAATGGCAACATATACTACATTGGAGAGCAGAAGATGAGTATTTTCCTTTACTATTAGTAAAAATTCTTTTATATGTATGTGGATTTCTAGACTATTATTTCATATCAGAATTAATTTTTTCACAAAGAATCACAAGAGTCACAAGAATGGGAATCTGAGATACAGGCCTCATAATAAATAAGAGGGTCTTTATTCCTGACTTCTTACTACAACCGAACTCCACATTTCCGGGTCACTGGATTTAGGTAATCCTAACTAGGACAACAAAGCCAAAACCCTCATTTATGTCTTCATGATTTACTCAGATTTGAAGAGTGTGATTTCCTGTCTGAACCAAGTGTACTTGGAACGATTGTACACCAAGATGTCACTGTCACCTGTTATGACATCAGTGTCAAACTGTTTTGGGTTGAGTTTGTTCTCCTTGCTGAAACAAAGAAATAAAATGTAGAGACACAATAGCTAAGCAGAGTGAAAGTTTTATTTGAATACACTCCAAGGAAGGAGTGGGCCAGAGTCAAGGCAGACAAAGTCCCTGGTCTTTTAGGAGGGAGGGTCTATTTAATCATGTCCCAGCCATGGTGCCTCTTTGATTGACAGGCTAAAGCCATCTGATTGACAGTTCTAATTACACACCATTCCTCTTGGTACACCTGTCTTCACCCAGAAAAGCCCATGGTGTGGAGGGGCAAAACCACAATTTTATTTTAATGAAATTATGATGAGGTGTGGTTTGGGCAGTTCTTAGTTTTGTTCTTTTGGGCCTGGGGCCAGTTTGGCCCCACAGGCAAGGAAGTTATCTCCCTGCAAAGCCTCTTTGTCTTAGTGGGACCCTCTAACTGGGCATTATTTTCTTGAACCTCATCTTCCCCTTCCCTGGCTGCTCAAGTCTACCTTTCTACCTAACACAACTAAAGCATGTGAAGAAATTTATATGGACAATAATTTAGGTATTAATATGTTTTACATGTGAAAATGTTCCAATAATGACAATTTAATGTTAAGAAGTTTGGCCAAGTTTCCCTGTATTTCATATTTCTCATTCTGATAATCAGGTTTCAGACTTCAGTTTCTTATACTTTCTTTCCTGTTTTTCTTTTTCTTTGTACTTGTGGGGTCCTGCAACAGGAGTACTAAAGTGAAAGTCTATTGAATATGCACATTTCAAGCAAAAAATAAAGGATGTTTGGAAGACCCACTGACTTCAAAGAGATAATGGCCTGTAAGGGCAAAGTGAGTTGAAAGTGTGCTTTGTTTTGCTAATGGCCTCAACCTCGGTACTTTGAACAATAACTAGCAAATAGTTGCTGAATTAATATTAATTTAACGAATCAATGAATATAAATGAGTAAATGAAACGATTCTTTGCAAGCACGCCAGGTGGTGAGAAAAAAGAAGTGCAGGTGAATCAATCCTGCAGGAAGCATAGGGGCGGGCCTCGTGCCACCTCTCCACAACCGCCTCCGAGTTGCTTTAGAACCCGGCGCAGCACGAGTGCAGCGTGGGGGCCGGATTAGGGGAGGCCGTCGCGCACGCGTGACGTATATAGCCTACGCCAGCGGAAGTGAGGTCATCAAGAGCGGCCTAGAAACGTTTGTCTCCCGTTTCGGCGCTCGCGCACCATGGCGACCCCACTCCAGCAGCCTCCTCAGGCTGGCGGCGGGAAGCGCAAAGGCAAGGCTCAGTACGTGCAAGCCAAGCGGGCTCGGCGCAGCGACGGCAGTGGGCCGCGGCAGCTGGAACCCGGGCTGCAGGGCATTCTCATTACCTGCAACATGAACGAGCGCAAGTGTGTGGAGGAGGCCTACAGCCTGCTTAACGAATACGGCGACGATTTGTACGGACCGGAAAAGGTAGGGGCCCCGGAGGACGAGCCGGCCAGCCCAGCCGTCCTCTGAGGGAGGAGGGCGAAGAGAAGGCCGGAAGGCCGGAAGGCCGGCCGCGGTCGCACGCCCGGGGAGTTTCTCGCGCCCTTGGCGAAGGGGCGTGGTCTCGCCTAAGTGCTCGCCCCCTCAGGTCTGTTTTGCGGACCCTTGCCGGGTCTTACGCTCCGAGTGCTTGCACCGCGGCCTTTTTCTTTTTCCCATCTTTAATCCCGATGGCTCCGGTCTATAGATTGTATACTGCCTTCCAGGCGGTGTGGTTTTGAAGCTCTTTCAGAAACATTTACTTCTTACGGTAAGTGTTCTGAAGTAATGTTCACGCGGACACTGAAGTTCAAGGAGGTTAACCAGATGGTCCAAATTCACAAAGGCAGATTTCATTCCCCCGTCAAGGTTTTTACCATATCTTATCCCCGTCTGAACGTCGTGGTTGTAATAATGTGTGTGTCCTAAGCAGTATTTCGGCAATCGTTCTGTAGCAGTGCCATTTATTTCTCAAATGCACGTAAAAGTACATTTTTTACCGGAAGCAAAACATTTTTTACCGGAACCACCTGAAATCTGATTGTCCTGACAGTTTGGAAATCTTTATATTCTTGGTTTGGAAACTGAACACGAGAACTCCAAGGGCTTAAATGAAGGATGATAATACAGAGGGGATTTGAAATCAGGTACAATAATTTACTAGCTCTAGGGCTTAGGCATGGGCACATTATTTAGTTCTGCTGAGCTAGATGAAAACGGTAACATTATGATAGTACTTAAGCAACTTTTTGCCAATTATTTTTTATGTACCTAAAATATGTCCTGGTATATAATAAAGTCTCCATAAATGTGCATAATTGTTATTAGTGCCTGATTGGCAACTCCGTTGGTGGGGCAAAGAACTGGCAACAAATGAATGTCCTGTCCACACTGGTAACTTGAACAAGTTCTTTCTTTTTTAGGACAAGAACCATTATTTTTCCCTGCTCTTTAGTAGAACAGGAGTGAGGGGTTTTAGTTCCATGACTGTTTGATCTGATTTCCCCAAAAGCAGATAGTTATATCAGGCACAAAGATATCTAGTGAGGGATTAAGGTCTACCCTGAAATGATACATCTGGTGAGCACATTTCCCTTTACCCCAGACTGTCAAGGTGATTTTGAGAACGTTTTCAAAGTACAGTTGATTCTCAAACAACATGGGTTTGAACTATATGGGTCCACTCACATGCAGATTTTTTTCAATAAATACACTGGAAAAGGTTTTGGAGATGTGTGACAACTTTAGAAAACGTTTTCTTTTCTCTAGCTTTATTGTAAGAATACAGTATTTAATACATACACAAATATGTGTTAGTAAACTCTATATGTCATCAGTAAGGCTTCCAATCAGCAGTAGGCTATTAGGAGTTAGGTTTTTAGGGAGTCGAAAGTTATAAGCACATTTTTGACGGCAGGTGAGGGCTTGGTGCCCCAGTCCCAGTGTTCAAGGGTCAACTATATATATACCACAGACGGAGGGAGCTCCCCTCTTCCACATTTTGGAGGGAGTGATGGCTAGGTCTCTTAATAAAAAGCTTTACTGTCAGTATTGAGCCACCTGCTATTGGGGATTTCATTAGTAAGTAATTATAGCTTTTAATATGAACTTTGTGGCATTTTTGCTCATTTGTTTTATGCCAACAGTTTACAGACAAGGATGAGCAGCCTTCTGGAAGTGAGGGAGAGGGTGATGATGTGGAGACTGCCTTGAAGAAAGAAGTTGGTGACATTAAGGCATCTACAGAGATGAGGCTAAGAAGATTCCAGTCAGTGGAGAGTGGAGCAAATAATGTAGTCTTCATCAGGACACTTGGGATAGGTGTGTCTGGCTAATATGCTTTATTGATCCTAAAATATCTAGACATTTCTGTCTCAGAGAACACTGCCTACAAACTGGTTTTGTGGTTGTGGCTCAGTCATTTGGATTGCATCCTTTCTACACTGTTAGCGCTAGGCTAATTGGCTTGGGAGTAGAAACCTGGCTTTGCTACTTCCTTTGTATGTAACTTTAGGGAAAACAGGAGTACATGTTTTTTCTAAAAGGAGCAGCTGCTACTCAGTTCCAGCCAGTTTGAAACGACTCTAGCTATTTGGGAATATAGTCCTAGTAGAGCCAAATATTCCAATTTTCAAAAGAAGTTGGAAGTCTGGAAAAGTTCTACATTTTTAAATGAAGTTACCTATTTAAAAGTATTGAAAACTGAGCAGCTCAAAACAGATTTGTATGCATTCTAAGGACTACGTCATGATCCTGTGCAACTCGTCGTTCTGTGGTTCCTTTAAGGTCTGACATCTAGGCTTCTGTACACACTTAGCTAATGGATTAATTAAAGTGTCTTGCAAGGTTTTTTTGTTTTTGTTTTGGAAACTATACAATGTAATGTTTGTTACTTTGATTTTGCTATTTTTATAGGAAAATAACAGTGTGGTGTTGCCACTGGATAAATCAGACATCACAAAACTCTTAACTCCACTGTCTTCATGAACAGTTATTTTTAGTGAAAGCAGCAGTAATGTTGAAGAGCTAAAATATTAGATACAATATTACTACATAGTGGGCACTGAAGAAATATTAATTGGAAAAAAATGGTCGGTTAGCCTTATTAAAAATTCATTATAATTTCTTCTCTCCCGTCAGTGTAGGCACCACCAATGAAAATTCAAGAGTTTGAAAAGAATTTAAAATGTCTGAGAACTTATGTTTTTAACTTACTTGTTTGCTCTATGCTCATTTTTTTCTTTTTCCTTTAGAACCTGAGAAACTGGTACATCACATTCTCCAGGATATGTATAAAACCAAAAAGAAGAAGACTCGGGTTATTCTACGAATGTTACCCATCTCAGGCACATGCAAGGCTTTCTTAGAAGATATGAAAAAATATGCAGAAACATTTTTGGAACCCTGGTTTAAAGCTCCAAAGAAAGGGACATTTCAGATTGTATATAAATCTCGAAATAATAGTCATATGAATAGAGAAGAGGTTATCAAAGAATTGGCAGGTATGTTTCCCTTGGTTTTTACCTTGGTGTGCAGTGATATAGTACTTGTTCTTGTATTCAGTAATTTTTTATTTTTCAGATTTGAGGCTTACATTTTTGAGTGTAAAACAAGTATATTAAAATGTCCTTAAAATAATACCAAATTAACCAATTTCAGTATGTTGGATATGAAATTTTCTGATAGTTGGATATCAAGTCTTTTCCAAATAAGGTGAATTTTCTTTGGGAAAGAAAAGTACTCATAAAATGTCTCAGGATTTCATTTGTATTTATTTATTGAAAGAGTTCAGGGACTTTGATTGAGGTTCATATAGAAGAGTGGACTAATACGTACTTTGCTTTACCAAGTTGGAAACAGGAGAGAGGTGAAAGATTGTTTTTATATCCATCAAACTTCATGGTATCCTTCTTCCCCTAAGTGTTTCCCCATTCTTTTTGTTACAGGAATAGTAGGCAGCCTCAATTCGGAAAATAAAGTGGATCTTACCAATCCACAGTACACAGTGGTAGTAGAAATCATTAAAGCTGTATGTTGCCTGAGTGTTGTGAAAGATTACATGTTGTTCAGAAAATATAATCTCCAGGAGGTGGTGAAGAATGCTAAGGACCCATCACAGCTTCACCCAAAGCAGACAGCACGAGCAAGAAATGAGCAAGAAGCTAAATTGGAATCTTGTGACAAATCAGATCAAAATGACCCAGAAGAAAAAAATAACCAGCAAGCGGCCCCGGAGAATAGTGAGGAGCTGGGGCAGAGCAAACCAATGTCTGAGACACAGGTGGTGACTGAGAGGGGAGCCAAACCTGAACTTGCAAGTGAAGTCACAGAAGGATCTGAATCAAATGAAAATGACCTCTCATAGGAAAAAAAATTGGTGTCGGAGGTGGGCTTCTCATCTGGGGTTCTCTGAGACGTTGCTGGGAATCCACATAAAATTGTGACTGAAAGTACTGCTCTGAACTTTGTGTGTGCTGCATAATCTCATATTCACAGTAGTGAACAGTGACTGAGCAGCCCTGTTAACAGTTTTGTTAGAGATCTTTTCAGCTCTGGCAGTGTGCAGTAGACCCACGTGCATTGGTTGAGCTAGGAGAAGCAGTGGTGAACACTAGGGCTTGGAGGGGAGGCTGGTAGCAGAATGATGTTGGCGCTTCCCTCATGATTACCTTCCCCAGCTTCCTCTTCTGCACTGTCCGCTGACTTATGAGCGCAAACAAGCTGTGTCCAGTAGAAACTCAGAGGGAAATTTTCATTCTAAGGGAGGAATTTTTACATGTAACTCAGCAGTCCCCTGCTCCTTTGTTGTAAACATTACAAAAACATGGGTTATATATAGTAGAAGCAAGTTGTTTGGGGATGTTTTTGTACTTTAATATTTTCTTGTTACTCCAATTTTTATATTTTATTAACATGTTTAGTACAAACAAATCTGATGGTTCATTTCTGCAATTTTTGAAGGCAGAGTGTGAGAAGAGGACCATTCTAGGCATAGAACTCAGACATTTCTGATAAGGTTAGTGATGAAGAATTAACAGTCTTCTAAGTTACCTGGGTATATAATAGTACAAGGGACACACAGAAATTCTGTACAATGAAAGCTACTTCTCTGGTTTTATGTGGACTCAATCCAAGGTACCCTATTGCATTGCACATCGTCTGGAATGCAACTTGAAAACCAAGCATTTGCTCCAGCAATTGGAACTGTAAATCACAGCCATTTCATAAGTAAATATGTTGATTATTTGAAATGTCTTTCAGAATATCAAAACAATAAAGCATTTGTTCAGAAAGTCACATTTGGTGAAAAGGTTTAGGAAGCGCAGAACTTACTCCCAATAGCAGAACTTATTCCAGAAAAGAAAAATTCACAATATTGGTAAGAATCTAATAATACCAACATTCAAATGTTAGAGCAAGAAGCAGTACATAATATTGAAAAGACTTTAAGATTAACAAACTGACATGTCACATGATGCTAAAGAGGTTTTGTGTAATTAACTGAAAAGCAGCAGCTACTCTGTCTGGGTTGATCAGTCAACAGGCTTCACGAATATTTATCATGCTATAGTATTTGTAAGATTTGTAAAAGATGGAGACAGTCAAGAAAACTTTCTGCTGCTCGGAACGTCTCAAAGGCCAGTATAGTTTTAATGGGCCTTCACATCTAAAAACCAAAGATCTGTCATCTCTATTCCTGGTGCCCCGTCAATGGTTGGCTCCATGACAAGTTTTGCCTCATTTTATTAAAATCCTGATACTGATATTACAGCACAGTGCTTTCTTCACGGAGGGGTGCTGATATAAAAAGCTTATAGGGGAAATGGAAGTTCTAGATAATGCTACAAAACATGGTCAACTTTATATTAAAGACCCATCTATGCAAAAATATTAAAAAAGACAAATCTGAAGAAAGAGCACAGAAATCTACATACAGAAATTGAGTGGCTTATAAAAGAAGGAGTTTTCAATAGGATATTTGAGTTGAAAGGTGAATTGCCCGAGCACTTACAAGAAAGTACTGGGCCAGGTTTTGCTGAATGCTTTGAAGATGAAGAATGGTTCCAAAACTAATCTACATATAACAGTCATTTTTCACTGTGTGAGCAAATGAACAGGTTTCTGCAAGGTCCTGGAGAAAATTGTTTTTCTTAAAAGTGACAAAATTCTTAGATAAAAAGAAACTCTTTGGAACAATCACATTGCCAAAGGAACAGTTGTAATGTTTCCACGACCACTTGGGCTTGATAGCAACAAGCTTTACTAAAACTCTCCTTTAAAAACTATAAAAACAAACTAAATAGAATTTCCCCTCTTTTTCCCAACACTGGTGTATTGACTGAGTGAGAGTCCCCTTCTCTAAATCTGTCAGACTGAGATTTTGAGAAGAGAGCTCTGAGTCCTCCTCTGACTGCCCGGGATTTCTGTGAAGAGTGTACTTCAACTTGGTGCTCACACTCGCTTACCATTCAGGGTTTCCTTAATTTGAATTTTTCCAAGGGTTCCTCCAGTGTAAAATTACTGGAAAAAGCTGGAAGAGACAACAAAAAGGGCTGCAAAATAAGATGTTCAGGTTGAGAAATTACGGGGCTGTGAAATTAAGTTTTGGAGATGGGTTTAATTACATTTTTAAAAGTTCAGAAGTATTATAAATGTTAAGTCTTCTCACAGCAATGGCTGTGTTTATGTAATGGCTAGTGAATATGGTAATATATTTTTATCCTCCTAGCTAGTGGTCCTGCTTGGCAAACCAGACAAGAAAGATTGTGAGGGGCAAAGAGAGCAGATAGGGTAATGCTAATGCACATGGGGCTGAACTTCCTTATATGTCTTCAGATTTGGGGGAATATTAACTCTTGGTTGAAATCATCTGGAAAGGATTATGTGAGCATTTAAAAATTTAGGGAAATGAGGACAGGATTTAGTTTACTTCATCAGAGTTGATCTGAGAAAAATACTTCTGTTTTGTTAATATAAGACTTGGAATAAAATTGGCCACATGCTTACAGAACGTACAACTCAGTGGAACTGGGTTCCTTTTAGTTTGTGAAGGCTGCTACTCAATAGAAGGATTTTGATTTAGTGGTTTGTTTTTAATCTGCTTTTGTATTTGTGTTTGGTAAGATTGGAGTGTGACAAAAGCTCTTCTTCACCAGCTGTGAAGTACTGTGTTCTGCTGGGATCTGAATTCATTCATTGGAAGATTTGTTTTCAGGTTTACCAACTGTTTATTTTCACAGACATTTGAACATGTTACTTTATACATGACAAGATTCCAGGGTGAGAATTGAGAACTGCCTTTTCTTTTAATTGTTCTTTAAAAAAATTATGTCAGTTCAAAAACCTCTGCCACAATGCTGTGGTATAGTTAACTTGTTCTGCTCTATGGAGGAAAAGGTACTAAATCTGCTATTTTAAAACTTGTTTCTCTAAGGTTACACATAATTTCTTAGTGTTATTTTTACTTGTATTTTCCTTTTGGTATAGCCAAGTATTCAGCTTGTTTTTCAATTTCTGATATTTTCAGAACAATAAAAATAAATTTGTTCCCTAAATATTCATGTGGTGTATTTTTTCTTTTTTATGCTTAGTATGTCTCTTGCTTTGTTATAAGTAGGTATGCCATAAAAGATGTTTATATGTCAAATTATGTATCAAAAAAGTCATGTACATTGTCTTTAAAAAAAGGTACAAAGATATTTGTAATTGCTCTTGAATAGTTAAATATTCAGGTAAGTTATCCAAACTGTTTTACAGTGAATTTGCTTCAAATGAGGTATAATAATACAGTACTTAATTAAATTTACTTATCAGTTTTGGGTTATTTTACTCATTTTAGGTTTAATATTTTAGTCCACCTTAATTACTAATATGTAAAGATGTTAAGCAGAATAAGTTATGTCTTGAACAGTTCTCTTAGAATAATTCTAATCTTTATTTTGAATTAACTAGGCACAGGGTAAATTGTTCTCTGTGCCTTTCTCAGTAATCATTTGGCTCCTATTTCAAACATGACAAATCATTACAGTCATTGGTCATCATAACTATTTTCTTCCCAAATATTTTTAGATTTTATTTATTGTCTAAGTAAAAAAAAAATTCAGTAACCAGGAAAAATCTTGGGCATTTTAAGAGAGTAGTCAATGAATTGTCAGAAAGCAAGAACTGAAAGAAAGCAGCCTGGTAGCTACTTAATGCCACAGGTTTCTTTTCAGGCTATCTTTGACCCCATTCATGGTCTCTCAAAACGTTGCGTTTAATTTTCCCAGTGATTGTCTTTGGGAGTTCTTGAACAAATTCCACCTAATTAACAGAAAAACATATTAGGAGATGATTCCATTTGACTCCCAACTGTCTGTACAATAGGAGAGAGCTTTCATGAAACTCTGTCATTGAGTTTCAGAGTTGGGGGGTTGTCTTAGCCTAAGCTAAGTTTACTGAATTTCTTAGACACCAGAAACTTCATTTATACAGTTAAGAAGACAATGGAGCTCCATCACAGGGGTTTTTAGTGCAAATTCACTATGTTACTTTGCCAGTACAGCATAATCCATTGCTTTCCCCCAGTTCAAACAAGACCTAGGCCTCTACTGCCCCAGGGAAATAGAGGCCACACCTAAATGCACAGAGAAACAGCAAGCTAATTCTTGGGTTTTGAGCTTTTAAAAGCTGGGTCCTGGAGGTCATGATAATTTTGAGTATATACAATTTTCCTTTTACGTTCTGGCTTGACAGTAAAATCCTCTTACCCGCTCAAGGTACAACAGTGGTGTTTTAAATGTTTTCAAACATTTCTTAAAATCAACTGGTCACTGATTTAGTGAATTTAATTAAGAAAATGTAGTTTTGAGGTTGAAATGAACTACCTTTTGGCTGAAATGATGCCAGTTGAAATGGAATTCTCATAAGGAGGATCAGTCAGTATCCACCAAAATACTAAAAGGATTCCCAGAGTAGAAGGAAATTGCAATGCTATCTCTTGTGTCTTTATATAGACTTAGCTCTTAAATCCTCCCTTGAATAAGTTTACAGGAAAGATGCCAGTTTCTTTGGATAACCTCTTCCTGAGCCTTAAATTTGTAAGTATATTATGGCCCAGTACTATGTCGGATGAGTCAAGTACTGTCTTTAAAAACAATCTGCCATAATTTTCCCCCCATATGGAACAGAACTGATTAGTCTTATAAGGATTCCTAGTACTTGGTATTGCAGAGCTGATCACAGCTTCTGGTTTATCAAGCATTTGTAGTGTCCTAACATAAAACTTTTGAAAGCAAAATTCTTAGGGCTAAAAAAATTGAAATAGGTGTCTCCTACTCAAAGCTACAGTAAAGTCAAAAACTAATAAAATCTACATACTTACTAGCTTAGACTCTTGTTTAATAACACACACTTAACTTTTGGGCAAAATACTTGCCTTTCTTGGATATTTGTAAGGTGCAGTTGATTTCTTCACATGATCCTGAAGTTCAACAGTTAATTTCTCTGGGTTGGATGACTTAAAAGGTGCAGCTAAGACAACAAAAGCTTTCACTACCTGCAGTAGAAAAGTCAGTTTATATTATAACCCTTGTTTTTCAGATACATCCAGAGTTTGGGGTCTGTGCTGAACACAGGTACCTGTCATCTGTCAGTAGCTTGAGTCACGAATGCAAATGCTGGAGATCACCTGAACCTTTGAACAAAGCTTGGATGCAACAAGTGAGGTTTTGAGATTTAATTCCAGACAAATGGTTTGTGTATTTGAGGAATGCAGTGGTTCAGTAAAGCTAAAGGTTGAGTGTTGCTTACATGTCACACACGTGTTTAACATTCCAATGAGACCAACCCTACTTTTTGTACAGGCAGTACTTGATTTACTATACCATTTAATCCACCTAACTTACACTGCTGTTAAACCTATGTTGTTGGAGGGCAAATAGAGGTTCTAGAGAATATGTGGGTTGAGAGGGGTTTGGGGAGGCCTGATGAAGGGTTTGTGTATGCTGGGAGATGGACTCTTAGGATCGATCTTCCTCTAAAAGGTTTTTATTTTGCCTGATGTTTTTGGCTTTCTTTTTGTAATATTATTTAAAACTCACAAATCCGATAATTTTTGAAATTAGTAAGTATAGTTTAAATTATTCATACATTGATTTTAGTTGGAGTTTATTTCTGATGTTCAGTTGAAACCAGTTATATTGGGGGAATGAGAATATGGTGGCAGGGGAAAAATATTTTGGAGAACGGAATCCATTGAGCATGGAGGTGGTATAGGAGGTTCAAGTATGGGACCCACAGTGTTGTTGCAGAGGGTCACTGCTGTGTGAGAATGAGGAGAGAGAGATTTGGGAGGATGCTGATAGACAAAATGTTTTTGAAATTTTGGCACTTAGTCTGTAGAAGACTGAGGAAAAGAAACCTCTCCCTTCCATATACTACATGTCTTCCTCTTAGAACTAAGGCTATTGCTGTCATTCCCTAAGTTCCCTTTCATTGGTCCTCTAAGTAGGCTTGTGGGACATGTTTGGGAACCTGGCCATAATCTCCTATTTGCATTGTTGCTGTGAGAAACTGTATCCTGAGTTCCATGACAATTGTACATACAGTAAAATCTGCTTTTGCTAATCTAGTGTCTGTTCCCCCCTCTTTAGTAACAAGCACCCTGATTTTACTATGGAGGATTATCCTAACATGTCTGGTGGGGTTGACACTAACTTCTACCTCCAATGACTAGCATAAATCCCGGTCTGGCCATTCAGCATATACCATTCCCTGAACCGTGTTGGTTAGAGATACAATCTAAGATAGGCAAATGCCGTTCCAGGAGTTGCTTGAAACTGTTAAAAAGAGAGCTGTGTCCTGCCCTGGGGTTGTTGAGCCGTGTACATATGGAGCTGGTTGCTCTCAGGTAGGAAGAACCTGCCTGAAAGTCACTGACCTGAAGAACAGCAGAGCCGAGAGATGGAGAGAGACTGTTCTACTTAACTTCAGGGAACCCTTGGATGTAGCTGTACCTGAAGACCTCACTGTTTTTTTTTTTAACTTAAGTCAGTTTGAGTTGAGTTTCTGTCACTTGCCACCAAAAGAATCCTAATATATCCCCTTTGGGACACAACTAATTTGTAAAGTTGATTGCCTACTATACACTTTGTCACGCGTGCCTCATAATGACAACTCGATTCACTCTTCAGAGTGGTCAAAGAATAGAACCTGAAAATATGAAATTGCTACGTTGATTAGTGATATTCACTCTACCTCGCCTCTGATGGGATCTGGACTACTGACAACAGCTGATTCAACAACTGCTGGGTGCTCAATTAGGGCGCTCTCCACCTCAAATGGCCCAATGCGGTACCTGGAAGAGGAAAAGAAGGCTTTAATCACTACACCACCCAAGTATGAGATCTCCCTTGGCAAACTACTACTTTCTAAGAGTGGCAAATATACCAACCCAGAGGATATGATGACATCGTCAGCTCTGCCGACAAACCAGAAGTACCCATCACCATCCATCACTCCTCTATCTCCAGTGATGTAAAAATTTCCTCTTGTCGTGGCAGCAGTTTTCTCAGGATTGTCCTGTAAATAAAAGATGACTTCTGGGATTAATTTGATGAGTATGGAAACAGGTATGGCACCCATCAAGTGACTAGTGCTTTGCACATTCTATTTGTAAAAGAAGTTATTTAAAAAAAATTTTAGTTCCTAAAAATACAAAAGGTCCAAGAGTATAATAAAAAATTTCCATCTCCAGCACTCCATATCCCTGTCTTTCCCACCTCTGCAGCCCGCCCAGTTGTCTTTCCTGAGTACAACCACTGCAATTGGTTTCTAACATACAGTTTAATCTTCACAAAACTCTGAGGATATAGATGATAGTCTTCCAATTTTACAGTTGATGCAATAGACTTAGATTTTGTGACTTGCCCAATGTTACATGACAAAACATGGTGGATATGAAATTTGGACCCAAATCTGTATACACCTCCCTATACCACCTTTTCTATTAAAGTGTGAATAGCACATTCTATGTTCTTATACCACATATTCAGAGAAGAAACAGAAGGGCCGTGTAGACTTTAGTCTGAGGGCAATTTCCCCTTCTTTGCCAGGTGGTAGGATGTTGCCATTTTCATCTATAATCTAGAATGAAAGAAACAATTTAGGTTCTTAAGATTGTCTTTTCACAAAATGAAAATAGATGATTATGAATAGTTGTATGTATGAATAGCAGAAACCAAAAGCATTCTGTCTTTACTGAAGCAGTCAGGTATTACCTACCTGGACATCGTAGGGTAGTACTCCTTTCCCCATTGAGCCTGGTTTAATTTCTTGCCCTTTCTGATTGGCACAAATTATTCCCTATTGAGAGGACATGTGTTACATAAGTATGTAAAAATTCATTTTCTGTACCTGTTCATGTCATGACAGTGAGACTTAAACACTTGGTTTTGACTGATTTTCTAGTACACAAGCTTATCTTCTGAAATATTTTAGGCCAGTGTTTTCAAACTTGAGTGTGTATCAGAATCACATGGAGCATTGCTAGAACGTAGATTGCTGGACCCTATCACAGTGTTTTTGTATCAGTAGGTCTGAGCGGGGTAGTGTCTGAGAATTTGTACTTCTACCAATATCCCCATGCTGCTGATACTGCTGGCTTGAGGAGCAGACTTTGAAAACTATTTTAGAGTAAGGATAGAGTCCAGTGCACCTTGAAATAAATTCCCCACTAGGTTTCTCTGGGGTCCTGCCCAGTGCAAAGGAAAGTTGAGTGGCTCAATGCAGAACCTCTCCTGCCCCTGACACCTTGGAGACTTTTCCTGCATGGGGAGGAGGCAGGAAGAATGTAAGGAATAACTGTAGTTCCCTTTCAGCCAAACCTAATAGGTCAATTCAGAGGTTTTGGTATTAACTGGCAAGGTTAAGATGGGGGCACTTCAGGGACTCAGTTGACAGTCCTGGTGTTGACAGGCTCCTAATAGGCGAAACTTAAACCACCCATTAAACATACCACTTCTGTCTGTCCGTAGCCCTCATACAGCTCCAGCCCAGTTTGCTCCTTCCACTGTTCCAGCACCTCTGCATTGAGCGGCTCCCCTCCTGTCAAGCAGTGCCGCAGATTCTTGAATTTATATCTGTAGATACAGAGTTGCATGGGATCTTTGGGGGAGAAATCTGAGTGGCTTTCATTAGTATAATTAGGATGTTGTAGCAACAAGCAAATGAGCTAAGAGAGGCATGTCTTAGGAAGGTTAATTCAGCTAATATTTGTTGAGCACCTACTGTCTTGCCAGATGTTGTTCTGGGTGTGTGGGTCGTGTTAGTGACTAAAACAGTTTCCTGACAGAGCTTACATTTAGCAGGCTTTAAAAAAGAGAAAAGCACTATGAGCCAAGTGATATAACAGCTTAGAGTAACTGAGCATGTATTGTGTTGTAAGGGCTTTAGAATCATTCATGATCCTCAACCTCTAACTTTACAGATAAGGAAACCGAGGCTTAGAGAAGTTAGAGAACTTGTCCAAGGCCTCACAAATAATAAAGGGCTGAGTTGGTGAATCTGTATTCTGCACTTCTTGTCATTTTACACGGAATTCTCACAACCCCTTGATGTGATTCTTAATCTTGTCTTATGGATGGGGTTAGAGCTCTTAGCAAGGTCATCTTGAGTGTCTGAGGCCACACTGTTGGCAAGCAGAAGAGCCCCGCCCACATGACTTTGGAGCTTGAGCTCTTAACCACTGTTCTTACTACTCAGTTGTCCACAGAAATCAGGTGAGAAAGTCTGGAACAGCCCGACTCAGAATCAATGAGGTCCTAGATGGGCAGGCAGGTGTGGTAGGATGCCTGTTCAAAGTAGCCCCTGAATAACTCTTGAAACGTGAGCAAAATGCTCATGTTTTGAAGGCCACTGACTAGGATAAGAGGAGATTCATACCTGATTTATTTTGTCTTGCATAGCACTCTTTCTCCGGGGTGTCCACACCTTGGGGGAACAGAGTGTGGGCGAGCCTGCTCTACTCAAACTGTTTATATTTCTCCTCATGTATTGAATTCATATTAATTAAATAAATATACATTGCAACTCCATAGGATGTTCAGGTGATTCGGCTGCACTGAATATAATATTAGTCTAAGACTTCAGTAGCTTCTCTTCAGGGCAATACAAATGGAAGTTGTGCTTTTTGGGGGAGGGGAGGTTGTTCTGGGACTGTAGTGTTCTGGTGTCCCCAGGAAAATATTCAGTTGTGCCTAGAGGCCATCCCTGTTGTTCTTAAGCTAGGAGGGGATATTCCCCCCGCCATCCGAGAAGATGAGGTGGATCTGGAGGCATTTGTGACTGTCATGGCTGGTGAAGAGGGAGGTACTGCTGCCATCTAGTGGGCAGAGGCTAGGCTGACTGCTGCTCAGCATCCTGCCCTGCCCAAAACAGCCCCCCGCCCCACCAACCGAGTGCAAAGTTAACTCCATCCACAATGCCAAGAGTGGCAGAACTGAGAAACCCCGGGCTGTCCTGTGCTGAAAGGGGGAGGTCTGTGATGCTGGATTCCAGCTTTGTTCAGGGTTCAAATAGAGGTTTCTGCCCAAGTACCTCTTAAGGTCTTTCTGCACAAGCATCCGGTACACAGTGGGAGCACTGCACAGGGTCGTGATGGGGTAAGTGGTGAGGGTCTAGATGATGGAGAAAAATAGATGTCAGAGGTGGTTAGTTAAAGGCCACAACTAGAGGGGACATTTACCACCCCTCATTCTCTTCCACTAACCTGTGTCTGTCTTATGGTCACTACTAGGATTAAAAAAGCTAATGTTACTAGTGACTAGATGTCTATTGGGAATTCCAATTATTGGAAAGAATATGTATATGTTACAGTAATAGACTTACACAGTCAAAGTCAATGAAAAGTGGCTTGAATTTGAGGACAACCCTTAAGTACGAACCTCAGGGCTGTAAATTACCTTTCATGGTGGAATTGTGAAACCTTCTGCCCATATATTCATATACAGTACTTACTCTGGATGTATGAGCTGAGCTACCAAACCTTTCCAACACTGTTTCTATAAAGACACCAGCCTTTTCAGTGAATTGATTAAATGCTTAAGTAAGGCATTTTGCAGCCCTTTTCTTAATTGTTTAAGATTTGCCAAGCTTATTACACTTCCAGCTCCCTAAAATCAAATGATGACATAGGCATCTTAAATCTAGAGAGATACTAATGTTTCAGAGATCCTTTTTGTAGAGAAATTCAGTTATGTAATGAATTGGCAATTTGTATTAAATGTAAGCATTTGAGAGGACACTCAAGATATATGGCTAGGCTATCTGGATTGTCGTAGATCAAGAATGACTTTTGATCTGTAAATGAATGCACTTGCTTCCTAGATTCTAATAAAGTAGTGTATATAACTAAGAATTGTGTAAATCTGCACGTTTTTATAAGATATACACATTATCTTTATAAAATAAGATTTTAATAGTCTTACATTCTATTAAGTAAAACATTCTTTTTTAATAGTCTTGCCATTATATTGATATATTAGTAATATATCATTTATTAACATATTATCAATAACATCAATATTATCAATAATATACCATTAATATAATTAAAATAAGAATATATATTAAATATTTTATTCAAATATTATAAAATATTCAGTATTTTATTTTTTTTAATCCTTACTTTACAAATGTATGTTTTGAACCTGCAAAGTTAACTTATCTACTTCAGGGTACTTTGAAACATGATGTAGAGATCCTAGTTCTTAACATTACCCTACATTTCTGTTTAGACCCTCTTGCCATCTCGTCAGACCAGTTAGCAAAGTAACAGAGTGAGTGTAGCCTTTGTTCACATACAAATGTGGTGTTTATTTAATAATATGTTAAACAATTGATTTTTCATAGTTGAAAAATTGTCGGCCTGAATCACATTTATCTGAAGGCTAAAGAAACCAGAGCCATCTGATAACTAACTCTGTCTGGGAAGGAGGGGCACACCTGGTCTCAAGAAGAAACTGGGTGTTGAGAACTAAAGCGAGAAACATGGGGTGATGGGAGAATGGAAGGAGCTGCTCCAGGAGAAAGGTGACTCCACCTTCAATCTCCTGTATACACAGGTTCAAATTTATTAGATACTGTCTTTGTTTCACTGAATCAGAAACCAAAGATTTGTTTACAGTTGAGAATTCTGGTCTTTTATTTAAAACCAGACTCTTAAGTAGCCATAGATTTAGTGATACTATCAAATCCTGAACAGTCTGAAGCACAAGAGTGGATTTTATGCTCAAGAGTGTTGTGGGAGTTCTCTCTCTACTGTGTTAAATACTTCCAAAAACCAAGTCCCTGGAAACTTTGCTTCTTAAAAAGGAATGATTTCCATATGTCCAGGAAGCCCTGCATTCTGAGGAATCCTTTCTCTGTGGTTTTGGGGGAGACAAGGGAGAGATGTAGCTAGAAGTCATGACTTACATCTAGAAAGGTGTCAGTGTCAAACTGGGCCATCCGATGTACAAAGACACAGGCTCCCAGAAGCCAGGAAGAAAACACACTCCCAATGGCAGCCTTGATCCAACCAGTATCAGACATGTTCCATATGATATCTGAGGATTTCAGGTCTAGCCAATACCTAAATGATATGGAAAAACAACAAGGTAGACCAATATCACAGACACACACATACAAACAAAACCAAAAACCGGAAAAGGAAACTGGTGTCTTTGAGGACTGGCCAGAACTTCAATGGCTACATAGAAAGGTCAAAAGGAGCCCTAAGGCAGGATAGCGATTCTACCTCTCCCTTTGGTACACGGCTCTTTCAAAATCCTAGGTAAAAGAAGAGAGGGGATGCAAACTCAACAGTCCAAGCAGGTTTATTGCTGAACGTGAGAGGGACCCCTCTGTCCTGGCCAGCAGAACAAAGGAAAGAGAGTCTCTAACAGCTCAAGAGGCTTTCTATGGCCAGGGTTTTTGGAGGGCTCTTTGAGGGGAGGGGTCAGGGGAAAGGGGCTTGTGGCTTGCTAACGTGTTCTCTGGAGAATGCTTGTAGCCTAGGTAAGATGACACCTAGGTCTCTCTCAAATGGTGGGTGAGCTTATTTGAAAGGCGGTACTAGGTCCGGATTCTATCACTAGGTAGTGTGAGAATGGAGTGGGTGGCTGTGTTTGGGATGATCTGAGTTTGTGCATTAATGCAACAAAGATTTATTGAGCAAATATTATACTGAGCAAAAATTATATATGCTGGTACTGTTCTACTGAGCATAGTCAGTGAGATAGACCAGGTCTCTGCTCTTATTTTAGGGAGAGAGACAGTAAGTATACAATACAATGAGAAAGAATATAAATCACTATGATAATTTTAAACAGTGGTAAGTGCTATAAGGGAAATAAAACAGGGTAATGTGACAGTTTTAGGATACCTTTCTGAGTGGGTAAATTTATGTGGCAATGAGAAGAAGGAGCCAGACATGCTGTTTTGGAGATTGACTCAAGACTGATTCCTAAGTTTTGCTTGATCAGTTGTTGAGACGGTGCCATTTACTGAGCTAAGGGTGGACAGGGGCATCAAGAGTTGTGCTTTGTAGATGCTATATTGGAGATACCTAACACGTGTCGAAGTAGAGCTATCAGCTAGGCAGCTGGATACACATGTCGGCAGCTTAGGAAAGAGTTTAGAAAAAAACAGTTTTCCTCCCTACCTGCCACAGAGTGTGTACCCAATTCCGAGGCTGCTCTGAGAGTGCTGGGCCATCTTGGGAGAGCCTGTGGTCCCACTGGTGAAATAAATGGCCATTGGTTCTTGACTTCCTGTCTTCAAACAGCTGTGCTCTGCAGAGGCAGATCTGCAAAACATGGACCCCAAGATGGTGGCTGAAGAGGGCATACCAGTTTAATTCTGATACTACCTTTGCTGTGCTACTTCTGCCCTCTCAATATCAGAAGATAGTTAATGGAATAGAACCCAATCCAAAACCTCCCTGAGAGGGATTTCTCAAGAAATCCTAGAGGGACTTTGCTGACCAATGCTGAGATTTAACAATTCATGTCTCTTTTTAAAGCTCCACCTCACTGTCAGCCAAATTGATAGCCAAGATAACTTTCAGTTACAGAAGGGATTTTTAATTTTATTTTTTGTTTTTATTACTTATTTTTAAACATGATTTTCCTAAGTACTTCTTTTAATCTTTGAATTTAAAAAAATCAGTATTGAATCTTTGCAAATTGTTATTAACAATTGAGTTTTATCATGTACAAAGGAAGAGATCTTTTAGCATTTGAGTCAAACTTAATACTTTGTATTCAGTATCTACAATATCACTGGCAGACACAGTGGCTTATAAAATAGCATCACATTCTTTTTCTTGCACTGATACGACTCTGATTTTGCACACTCATCAGAAAGTCATGTACTTCAGAGTAGACTGTCGTCTGTCTAGCCTCAGGTACTGCAGATGAAGGGGGGTGGGATACTCACTGAAATAACTCCTGGAAGCTGAGCCACCCATTTCGGCTTTGAGGTGACACCAGAAGTTTGGTCTTCAAGTCGGGACATTCTGACATGATGGACTCAACTGACAGGACCACCTCCTCACTGGCCACAATGCACTTGGCTTTGGATGCTTGTAGGCGGTAGAGGATATCTTTGGCTGTCAGCTGGGTTGTTCCTGGCATGAAGACAAGCCCTGAGAAGGAGAGAGGGCCGTGAGCTGAACACAACTATTGTCTATTAGGTAAGACTATAGACTGTGGAAACTTGGGCTTTGTGCCTGGGTGGAGAGGAGCTGCAGAATCCATCCTTCAGCTACCTCTGCCTTGACCCCCAAGGATGTCCTATAGGACACTGATCACTGGGACATCCTTAGGATACTAGCTTCAGAGTCCAACAGTCCCTGGATCTAATCCTGTCCCTGCAACTTAGTAGCTCTGCGATTCTGAGCATGTCACTTCATCTCTCTGTGCCCTTCTTTCCTTATCTGTAAAATGGGGGAAATAATAAGTGTCTGGGTTATGGTAGGCATTATAATGATGGACTATTATTACTAACATTTTTGTGCAACATTTGAATCATTATTATGTAACACTCAAATAGTACTTTACAGTTAATAACACATATTCATGAACGTTATCTCATTCAGCCCTCTGAACTAATTGTCTCCAAAGTGAGTTTTGCAAGATAATCCATCCACTGGGAATGAGAAAAAAATTCAGAAATTGAAAAAAATTTATTGAGATGTTAGAATTCTTTTCAGTTTTAATCTCTTTTTCACATATATTTTATAACATGCATACTATATTAGTGCATTAGAACAATATAAATAACTATATCTAGATGGGAAGATGTATGTCCCAAATATTTATATTGATAGATTATGCAACTAGAAAAGCCTGAAACCATTGATCTAAGTAACCATGTGGGGTCCATGCAGTTGTTGTCCTCTGATGAAATATCTGGTTGGGTCATAGCTGGTGGATGGCAGAGTCAGCCCTCAAATATGGGTCTTCCCAGTGGTCTAACATCATTGAAGTTTGCCTACACTACTTTGGCAATGCTTAGTTCATTCTTCCTCCTCACTAACTTATAACACTGGCCTGAGATGAGACTGATTTTAAAGTACCAGTTGCTTATGAGAAGAACATATATAGGGAGAATTAGATACAAGAGAAAAGGTTTGCACTTCCTAAAATGAAACAGTGGGCAGAAAGTAGAATGGATGTAGAGAATTACAAATAGCCACTACCATTTATGGAGCACTTATTAAGTGCCTAGTTGTTCGCACTTAAAATTAAACCAGTGTATGTACAGATGACAATTAGTCCAAGGATTACAAAGTCAGTAAGTAGCAGAACCAGATTTAAAGATATATTTCCCAGGCTCTCAAGACCTGTGCCATATACCAGACTACTTATTTCTTGGTGAGTTCCCAAAGTCAGCTAAATAGGGAAATGTGGAGTTGAATTCCTAGGAAGAAGACTTTACTTATTGAATATATTTTTTAAAGCTCTTACAATGTTATCCCCTCTTGAGAAAATGAATAAGTATGTGATGATAAGGAAGTTAATTAAGAAAACACCTTTAGGATCTCAGTTCACTCAGTCTTAAAATATGATTTGGCAAACCACATATTCTTAATGGTTCGGAATTATTAGTGCTTGGTGGACTTGTGATGTGAATGTGCTCAGTGGCTCCACCTCTAGCTTGGGGGCTAGGGGGAAGTTGTTTTCTAGTGGATTTCAGACTGCATACACTTTACAGCAAAAGTAAACTGTTTTGCTATGTGGTGTAGTACAAGCATCTTAGTATTCACTCAGAAGATTTAATAGTTCTGAATTAGAAAATAATCCTCACTTGATTGCTTAACATTTAATTAACTCAATGTTTTTGACCATTTGGCTTGTGAGTTGGTTTTTTAATCTTGGCATTTCACAAATTGTATAAATTATGTTAAGTAATATTAAATATAGTTTTAATGACAAACCACCTTTCATGTATAACCAAATGGTTTCACATTTGCAAGTTCCTTTTCATAATGGATGCAAAAATAATTTTATACGTTGCTGCTTTTATTTAATGTTGGCAGCAAAAGGATTTTCAACACCATTATGAAATCCTTGTAATTATTCTTTTATATGCCATTGAGTTGAAGCACCATAATTTCACTTAACAATAAATACATCTCCACTAAACTTTATTCTTAGCTAGGTTTTAATTAAATTATTTCATAGAGTTTTCTAATTTTTTTCTTTTATAAAATATTATGACAAACACTTTATGTTCTTTACAATAGTGTATCCTTTGGTATTCTTATTTATTTTCAATTGACTTATAAACATTTTTTCATGTTCTAGAGCAAGGATTGGGAAACTATTTTGGTAAAGAGCCAGATAGTAAATATTTTAGGCTTTGTGGGCCATACCATCTCTGTCTCAACTAGCACTTCTGCTATTGTAGAACAACAAAACCTTAAACAATGTTAAACAAACGAGCATGGCTGTATTCCATTAAAACTTGTTTTACAAAAACATAGACAGTCAACCTGTAAGCCATGGTTTCTGCTGACTCCTATCCTAGAGGGAAAAAGAATCCTGTAGAATTTTTATTTGGGGTATATTATAAATTACTACTTTGGGAGGAAATGTGTCATGGAATACATTAATCTTTGGAAAGAGGCAGAGGTTTTCCAGCTGGGATCCACAATCATCTTCTTACAAGTCCTTGTGTTCTAAAATGTCTTTTCTTCCTTTTGTACTTTAATATCAGGGAGAATTCAAATATATTCAGAGAAGGGAATTCTGAATCATCTGGATAAACACGTCATAACCAGCACTGCGAAGAGGCTTTGGTACCTATCTTTGCTTTTGTAGAGCTTTGTAAATCCTAGCTGCATAGCTTTCTAGCTGTGTGACTTTGGGCAAGTTTCTTGACCTCTCTGAGCCTTGGTTTCCTCCATGCAAAATGGGCATCTCAGCAATACCTACCTCTTAAGATAGTTGTTATTATTACTCTATCACAATTGCTCTCAATTTCAGCTCTTATTTTTCTGTCCTTTTTGAGCATAGCTTCAGTCAGACCCAGCAATTCAGAAAAACCTCAACTTTTAGTCTCTGTTTCTTTATGATTTAGAAATGTTAAATATTGACACTGACCTGTTCGCATACAAGCCACATTTATGAGCCACCACTCCGGGATTCGGGGCAGAATCACAGCCACTCGGTCTCCTCTCTTTAGGCTGCAGGGCTTGGTGAGCACATTGGCAGCCTTCCGAGATAAGGCGCCCAATTCTCCAAAGCTCCATTTCACTTCATCCCCTTTGCCATTCACCCACCACAGGGCTGGGTTGGCTGGTCTCTCACCTGTCTGGCCATGGGCACATGGAAAAGATAGAAGGTTTATATATCTAGTCACCAAATAGTTGGGATATCTGCCATTACTTCTCCTCACCACCTGTGCTGGTAGGTCCTGGTCAAAACACCCCAGTTTGTCTTTGGGGGAACTACTCCTCTCCTAATGAATAGAGGCTTGGTGAGACAACCATCAGGGTGCTTATCCTTCCCTGGCCAGTGGGTGGACATGTGACCCACATTGGATGAGTCAGACCTTCTCTCCCTGATTTGGGGGTTTTTGATAGAAAATGGTTGGAGCAAAACCTGTCCATCAGCTCTTGGTGCTTATGCACCCTCGGGGAGCTGTCATGGTCCCTGTCCTTGCTGAGACTGGACTCTCCAGCTTCCAACCCAATTCTGTGATCTCTCCCATATCCCTCCAATAAATTAGTTTCTTGCTCATGTTATATTGTTTCGTCCAAATAACCCTAAAGGATGTACTAGGTGATTTAGGAACTTTTTTTTACCCCAAGGCTGAAGTGTATGGGTTTTCATAGGTAACAGAACAGGGTGGAGACCTTTGTGGGAGGGGCATCAATGTGATTGAGAATGTTTTGGGAATGAATTGATTGAGAATTCTGGATGATTCTCATGCATGATTCTACAAAATGAGTCACCTGTACTGCAAAACCTCTTTGCTTTGTGTATTACCTGGAAAAAAAATTACTCCCTCTTCCTTCTCCCTATTTGAAATGATCCTTTTCTCTTCCCTGGTTGGAACACACTTCAAAGCCCGATTTCCATTTCACTTCCTCTGTGAAACCTTTGTTGGCCTCCTCCTCCCATCACTCTGTGTACCTGCAACATCGTGCACACATTCCAAGTGACTCCATTACTGTGTGACAGATGTGGCCCTACTCTGTGTGTGTGAGCTGACTGAGATGAGGGACTGGTTCATGTACTTTTGGAACTGGTAACTTTAGATAAGAAGATTAACTTCTGTGAGGTAAGTTCCTTGTCCGCAGCTTCCCCCACCCCCAGGGTGGTGGTGGGGATTTGGTGAAATAATATAAGTCAGTATTTCTCAATCTTTAGTCATTCGAGTATCACTGTTTTTGCCAGATCTGTCTACACCTGTGCTATTGTTCTTTGTATTTTTCTTTACATTCACTCACTTTTACTTGTATATATTTACTTAAGAAGGAAAATGCATTTAATCACCACTCTCATTGGAAAATCAGTACCATTTGCTAAAAGTAGGTTACCGAAAAATAAATATATTGAAAATAAAATGTGCCCTTAAATTTTGTCTAGAGATTTTCAACTTCTGCCTGCGTTCTCTGTTGTTCAAAAGAGAGTTTAGCAAATGTAAGAGAGCTGTTAAAGACATAATGCATTTAATGGAAGATTTTCCCTTCTATTTAATAGGAGCGATCGAGTCAACATTACTTAATGCCTTTTATTATCTAGTACCTGCACCTTCTGAGGCATGGTCCTTGAAGTGCTTTGGAAAGCACTGATGGTAAAGTGTTTAGCTCAATGACTGGCATGGGTGGGGGTCAGTAAAAAGGGACCTTGACCTGAGTATACACTGCACACACTCAAGGCTTGTTGCTTTATTCTTCTCATCTTTTTCTCTCCTAATGACCTCAGCAATTACTATGCCTAAAAACAAAGCTCAAATTACTGCTTTCTGTAACCAGCCTGAATAAATGTGTGGAGACCAAAGAGCTGCCGTGTGGGACTTGTTGAAAAAAGGACAAGTGGTACAACTGTGAGTAAACATGGTTGGGGGACGAAGGGGCTCCTGCAAGAGACAGTCATATGTCATTGAGAATCAAAGATCTTCCCTGGGGAGAGAGGAGGGCAATTGGAAAACAAAGGAAACCAAGAGAGGTGAAGGAATTGAATTGGAAGCGATAAGCAGACATTAGAACAGGGAAGGCTGAGAGAGAGGTGAACACTAAGCATCTAATGGAAGCCCATCGTCTTGTACCTTCTCTTTTTGGGACCATTGGTCCAGCACATCCCCAGCAAAGTTAAAGTTCTTAGGCAGTGACTTCTCACAGCGATTTATGGATTCAAAGTCAGCAAGAGTCAGAGGCGCCCAAAGCCGGTGATCTTTGTGAAGGTGCCGGCCAGATGGCTTGGTAAGCCAGATGAATCTGAAGGTCTGGTAGTGGGAAAAAATCTTCATGATTCCCAAAGGGCTTTATCTACTGATATGGACGTGGAAGTACTGCAGCCTGTGGGGCAAGATGAGTGGAGCGTGTTAGTCTCTCCCAGTGCTCTGTGGCTGTGGGCCCTGGGAAGTTGTGGAACACCTGGAAAACACCCCATCCTTCTTCAGAGCTGTGGCAGTCAGTCTCTGCCACTGCACTCTCTTTATAAAAAGAAACCCCAACTGTAGAATTGTTAAGCTCCTGCCTTCTATCCCTACCTTCTCCCCAACCAATAGACAAACAGAATATTTGCTGCCTGGATTGACATTAAAGACCTCCTTCTGTCTGCTTTATTACTCTATTCTAGCTGTACTTTTTAGCTCCTCTACTTGGATTTCCTCTTCCAGTAAAAGCAGTCTCCTTATCAATGTCCACTTCTACCACGAAGATTCAGTCTGTCATCCACTTTGCTCCCTGCTACCCTGCCTTTCTTTCCCCTTCAGTCCATTATAACAGGTTAGAAACCTTGAGTTAAGTCCTGGCTCAACCACTTTCTGGCTATAGGACTTTGAACAAAGTATTTAACCCTTCCTGCACTTCAATATTCTCATCTGTAAAAAGGGGGAAATATAATACCTCTCTGAAGGGTTATTATGAGGATTTAAAAAGATAATGCATGTAAAATGCCTAGCATGTAAATATTAACTTCAAAGTGTTAACTAATGCTATTGTTAAGATTATTTTCACTAGTACTATTGTGGCAGTTTCATGAAACAGTTTTAGAGTATGAGTCAGGAGACCCGTACTTTATTCCCCACTTTTCCAAAACTAGCTCTGTGATTTTGGTAGAGTTCCTTCTCTTTCTGGACTGCCATTGGTAATCTAACCTTTTTTTCTAATATTGTTATTATTTCTTCCTTTGAATTTCCATAAAATGCATCTATACTACTCATGTGATAGTTTTCTACCTTATATTACTAATTATTGTTTTTAGTATATGTGTGTCTCCCTAACTTACCTAGATGGTGTTGGTAAAGATTATGTATTGTATCCTTAGCACTTAACATGAGCTATCTTCAATAACAGAAGCCAGGGTTTATTAAGTGCTCACTGTAGGTCAGGCACCTTGCATTCTTGATATTATTCGGCATTCATGGCAAGCTTGTGAGCCTGGTGCTATTATTATCTCCATTTTACCGATGGGGAAATTGAGACCCCTGTAGACTTAAGTAACTTGCCCAAGATCATCCATCTCATGGTGGCAGAGGCAAGGTTTGAATCCACATGATCTGACTTCAGAGCTTGTCTACTGCTTAGTCTCTTTATGCTGCCTTCTTCAATAAGGGTGCTTGTTATGGTGAACACCCTGGCCCTTTTGCCACTAAGTCATTCTTAGTTGATAGAACAAAGGGTGCAGGGTGTACCATCCCCTCACTGTTGTTGCCAAGTTGTTTGTGCTACTCAGAGTGGCATCTGGAGAAATGGAAACCCCTTTGGTGCACATGCAATTTACTGTAGCCCAGGAAGAGCTATTTCTGGCAGTACCATTGGTATTAAACTCTTAATATGTCAAGGAAAGAAGAGGGATCATACCTTACCTGGGCAATTTTCTGGAAGTGTGGTAGAGGTATCAAAAGTAAAGGCAAGGTAGGAGAGGGGAATTAGTGGGGGTCCTCCTCATGATATAGCCTTCTGCTGAAAGTAAGATCCTATTCCCTGCTAAATACACACACACACACACACACACACATGAACGCATGCACATCCACTTCCATCTACACTTGCCTTTGTGGATGACCTTTGCCAAGTTGCTTAATATCTCCAAGCCTCATTCATTCATCTGGGCAATGAGAGTAACAATAATACCTTCTTCATTGGCTGGTTGTGGGGTTTAAGTGAACACCTTAGCACAGTGCCTGGTATGTGGCTAGGACTCAATAAATGCTACACATTAAAAATCAATCCTCAAAACTTTATGGCAGAAGGCTTTAGCTACTTGACATACCAAAAACGCAAGAAAAGCTATTGGGTTGGTCCAGCAACATCTTGGTGGCTCATCTTATTTCTGCCTCTTTTAGTGCCCTGTCACCATGCTCCAGTCTCTTGGGGCTGGACTGAGCTGAGCCCCCATCAGTCTGAACCATGCTAGCCTTCACGTCCATCATTTTGACTTTTCTTGCTCCTAGTTTAATGATGAATTGGGAAGACTCTCAAAACATGGGACACCTGTAACATTCTTGCTTCCTAAGGATAATAGTGCAGAGAATTTAGTGGGTAGTGTTTGATGTAAATTTCCTCTCCATCTTCTCCTCCAAAATGAAAAATGATGATTTTTCATGAATGGTTCTTATTTCCCATACCTACATAGACAAGTTTTCTGTATCTTAAATCATCAAATTAATATGCCAACAAATCTAAAACTAAACATTATCAACAGATCTGACCTCAATGTACGTTTCAGCGTTTCTTGTGTTAAGTGCATAAAGAGTAAAATAGGTCTTGCATATTCAAAACACAATTGTTAGTAATAAAATACAAATCAACATGTGACAAAATAGTATTTTTCAATTTAACTTTAAAATATTTTTTGCCAGTAGCATCCCTTTTTCTATCTATTTGGTCTGCTTTTGATTTTCTGAATAGATTTGCATGGATAGGCCTTTACGGAGACCATGAAACTCTGAAGAGCCACCATACTGCACTGAACAAAGCCATTTCTGACTTGGGATTCTGTGGGACACTCATAAGATACCAGGGTCAAATCTGAGGATCACTGACTGTTGTAGATCAATATATTATCTTTGTAGAAATCTGTATACAAACGCGTTTAACAAAATATCTCCAGAAGGTGTCTGTAAAAGTGAAAGGTTTGCATTAGGTGGTTTCTAAAGTCTTAGTGATTTCCAGTGTGTTAAGGGAAACCTAAACAGTGAAAAGATATTTGAGCAGTTGGTGTGCACTCAGAACTGTGCTAAGTATTTCTGAACAATGTTGTGTTTAATTCTCTCAAAAGCCCTAGAGGCAGATATTTTATTTTACATGTAATGTGACTGAGGCACTAAGAGGTGAGTAAGGCCACTCATCTAGCAAGCAGCACAAATTGTAGCAACAAATTGTCACCAAAGCCAACGCAAGGAAATGCTATCATAGATTTTCGCTATGTATCTACCAACCTTTGCAAAATAGAACAGCCCATTTTCCTGTCAAAGGGACATATATCCAGGGCTGAGTCTGCAGTTATCCAATTATGACAAGACAGTGTGACTCTTCTACTGCTGATCTATAGATTTAAATGCAATTTCACAACTTCTCATTTACTAGGATCACTTCCATGTCTCCACGTGCATTTTTTTTCTTACCAGAAAATGGTGTTATTGATCCAGAAGGGCTTTCAGTTCCTTCAGAAAACTCAGTTCTGTATCTGCCAGAAAATTGGTTCCCTCCTTTTCTTTGGGTGTCATCTAAGCCATTGTAGCCCCAAGTCTCTGGTGTGCTGTTGAGGAGCTCATAATCCCTTGGGATGAGAGTTGTCGTTTCTCTGGACGACCTGTGGTTAAAGGGACAGCGATTTATAAGACATAGCTGGGAGGAGAGAGAGGAAAAGCAGGAGTGCCTCCTCTCATGGTTCAGTGCCAAACAATGGCTAAGCACATTAGCGGCCTCTTCTTGTCCAATGAACTGATGGCATCAAGATCCATACGGCTCAAGTGGCCTGTTATTAGAACCTTTCAACATGATTTTCAAGTTGCCGAGGACATTGGCATACTTGATTATTGTGGCATAACCCAATCTAACCTGGAAAACCTGCCAAAGGAATCCTATCTGAGCTCTCGATTCATTGATTATGGGAAACCCTCCAAATTCCTGACTTTTATTGAGCACTGACTCTGTGCTGGCCACTGCTAGGTGTCCGTCCTGATGTGATCTCATTTGGAAATCATTTCGAGACCATGTAGCTGACTGGTTTGAATGTAAACTTTACCTGTCTGTACCCTTGTGATGTCAGTTGCTGGAAACAGGAACTGGGCTTCATGAAGTCTGTGCCTAAATGTTGCTTTTTGGTGACAGTTGTGAGACCAAGACAGTTCATTGGTACCCCATGTAATATCCGGAAGAGAGTCTCTCTTATGTGCTCAGACATGAAGAGGGCTCCTTGGTCCTTTAGTAAGTGAAGTCTAAAGCTACACCCAGGGTGGTAAACTGAATAAAGGTCCCCCAAAGATATTCACGTCCTAACCTCCAGAACCTGTGATTATGTTACCTTACATGGCAGAAGTGACTTTGAAGATGTGATTAAAGAGCTTGAGATGGGGAGATTATCCTAGCTTATCTGGGTGGGCCGGACATAATCACAACTGTCCTTGCAAGGGAAGGCGGCACCTGGCACAATGTCTGGGAAACAGCACAGGCCCATCCAGTGAGAGCCCTCATCACAAGTCGATGTTCTCCTCTGCACATTCCATCCTCCTATAGGAGCTCAGAAACAGTCAAGCTCATTGCAGGCCAAGCTGGTTGGGGGCACTTCTTGGAGGAGATGAAACTTGAATTGGGCCTCGGAGGATGGCAAGACTGTGAGCAGGTGGAAGGAGAGCTGTTTGGCATCTCAGAAAGGGACTGCAACCTGGAGAAGGACAGGGAGGTGCTAATGAGCAGGCTCCACCAGGGACGGTAGATCGACGAGTCTCCAGAGCAAAAGCTATGTGACTGGGAATGGTGGATGATCAAGTTGAAAGACAGGATCTCAGATGCCAGGCAAGGAAGTTTTTACTTTATTCTGTTGGCTTAGAGGGAGACACTGACAGTTTTCTGCTTTTGTTCAGTAGTGGCAGCAGCAGTAATTTAGTATGAACTTATTTCTAGTCTGTCTGAACAAAACACATACCATATGAAACAGAATGAAATTAAAACAAATAGATTAGGAAGAAACAGCATACAAGATTTCATATGTACTCTTGAGATAGACGAGATCTGATGTAAGTTTGAGGATGGATGACAGTTATGACTTAAATAAGGGCTAAAGTTACACTCACTTTGTTTTACTGTAGAACCAAGGAAAAAGCAATGGAAAAAACATACCAAGATCAAGGACACATAGAGGTGGATCACAGCAAGGACTAGGCATGACTTGATGCTGGAAGATAGGTTAGAATTCAAGGGCAGTGGTGTGCTAGTACATGTGTAACAACTGGCCTCTGGCAAGAAAAATGCCCTGATTTGTAGTATTTGCTGATTTCCATGTTGTAAATACTCCCATCATGGCTGAGTGCATGACTGATTTTTCATCCATCAGGTCACTGATGTGCTGCTGAACACAGAGCTGGGAAGAGCTGTGTACATTTGGATCTGGTGGGCTAGTCAGAGCCCACTGTAGCACACCGCTGCCAAGAATCTCATCATAAAAGGAAATTCTTGACATGCTCCCGGCATATATCTGTGTTTTATGTGTTGCGCCATTGGGCCTCTCTAAGTTTTAATACAACAAACTTAGTCATAATCTGACACATGATCCCAGTTATGTAAAACAATATGCAGAAGAATAAAAAAATTTGGAGGAAAGTACACTAAAATACTAACAATGATGGGTATGGATAGTTCGATTATGGGTGACTTTATTTTATTTTCTCAAATTATACATATTTTCTACAATGAGCATGTACTGCTGTATTTCTATAAGCAGAAAATTTTGTAAATTATTTCTAGGGGGCCTGAAATGTATAGTTACATAGTCAGATATGTGAAAAATATACTTTTATTTCTTTGTGATACTATTATTTTCACTTGTGAAATTCCCATTTTGCTTAAGAACAGAATACTTGATGTAGACACCATTGACTACATCATTTAAGTGTTTAAATTTGGCCAGGGCGAACTTTGAATTCAGTCAGTATTTTGACCTTGTCTTTCTACTTTCCTCTCTCTGGGGTTTGTGTATAATTCAGAGGACTGATGTGTTGTCCTAGAATCAGGGAACAGATTCTGGTCTATTGGTCATGGACATTGTCCATGTTGGTTCCTGCTGAGACCTACAACCCTCGCCAAACTTTGATCCCTACACCATCCTGCTACATCTACAGTGAAGGGTCCCATAATGATTTGTTCTACAGCCATCAGGGTCTACTGCTGCTTTTTATAGTCCTGACTGTAGGGCAGCCTCAGTATTCCAGGCTCTCAACCCTTCTGCACCCTCTGGGACATGTTAGGACTCTCCTGTGTCATGTTGGGGTGCCAGAGCTGTCTTAGGTCATTTCTTCCACACCATCATTTTCTTTGTATTCTGGTGGCTGCATGTTGGCGTTGAGTAAGGAGAGAGACATCTCAGTACGGGGATATACAGTCCTGTGGTCCTCACTCTAGAAGCAAAGCATAGGGCCTCTCAGTCCTGTGACTCCCTTAGATTTAATTGTGTGTGTGTGTGAGATAGAGAGAGAGAGAGAGTCTGGCCCTGAGATATGTGGGCATAGAGTCTCCTCTTAGGCGGTCACACTACTGCTCTCTTGTTAACCTTTGTCTTCATGGCAGAATAAGTGCTTTTACATATTTGTGCTGTCTTCTCACACCCTAGGCTCCATAGTCTTTTGTTCTTGATATTCATTGCTAAGCTTCTGGACACACACACACACACACACACACACACACACACACACCACAATGAAACACAATGTTTTATAAAAAGTTTGGCTTTTAAACTGAAAACCTTGTTTTCAAGATTACTGATGTTGAGGGTTTCAAGAGCACATTTTGGAACTCAAAACAACCTCAAAACAACCTTGGGGTGATATCTCTAAATATCATCCATTCAAGTGTTTGGAAAGTTACTGAAGAAAGGAAAATAACTATGAAACATACTGATACAAACAAATTATTCAATAAATAAGATTGAATAAGAATTTCAAATGGTCTATGTGGATACCCCCTAAAGGAAGTGGAGCTTAACTTCCTACTTGTTGAGTGTGGGTTGTGCTTAGTGATATTATTCTTAAGAATAGTGTACAGAAAGAGGGTGGGGGGGGAGTAACTTTACAGTGGAGAAACCAGGAAAACAGGAGCAGAGAAGTAACTGGCACATAGCAGCAGAGTCAGTATGTTCTGCTGAGGTGGGAGTTGAATTGACATCAGACAAATAATGAACCTCTACCTCGAGACAGAACAGTAGAGCAAATAATCCCCAGACACTACAACATTTGCCTGTGCACTGGGAACAGAGGTGTGACAGAAGAGTAAGACTTATGGTACTTATCCTGGAAGATATTATGTTTTGGTTGGGGGGAGCTGTGTAGAGAAGTTAGTGCGCTAAAGTGTTTTATGTGACATGTGAACAGGTTTAAGGAGGGAGTAGTTTATCATGTTCTGGTGGTTGTAGCAGATGAGCTGTGGGAGCCAGGACATGCTTTTAAAAGTGTTTAGGATGGTCACTCTATTGCTACTGTATGGGATGTATGGGAAGTGAAGATCCAGTTGCACACAAGGGCTAGTGAAACAGATTGGTTGGCTTATTATTTTCCTCGTATTTTGAAAAATTCTGGGGAAGAGCTTTGTGTTGGATCAAATGCCAACCACAAGTCCAGTCAACAGAAGCGAGGGTGAGAATGGGGTCAATAAAGAACTTGGAAGTCATATATTTGTGGAGAGACTTGGTTGCTGAGATGACAATCCTAGATAGCTGATCACATTTTTTAATGCTTGTTAATCTCAGGGCCAGGAACTGGGGATGTGAGATAGTACTCAAACAAAAAAAGACATTAATTCTTGGACAGTCTGCTCCTGAATTCCACTTCTCAGATAATCTCTGTCCTTCCTGCTTTCATCCCAGATTTGGAGTGGGCTTATCCAGCCATGGTCACTTGGGATCCATTTGGCTCTTTGAGCATCTCTGAGGTCTTTGAATACTTCATTTGGTTTGTAAGAGCTGAATTCTCCCTGCTACAAGGGGCAGCATATAATCTATACTTTCTTACTTGGTTATACAGGTGTCCTATGGGAGCCTCTTGCTTAAACAAGGAAGGCAAGATAACAAATTGCCACTGTTAGGCTGCCGCCAGCTCTCTATTAGTTCTTTTGGAAGAGGCAAGATTTTTTCCAATGACAATAAGCACCAGGGACCTTGTTATGCAGGAGACCCCAGGGAGTATATGGACATGCAGCTTGGCACATTATCTGGCCCTTTAGGGAGTATGCTCCATCCCTAACAAGTGAGGAACACAGTAATTATAACCTAGCATAGGTTTCAAGGGGGAAGATTACAAATCATATCAGAACAGAGGATCTACACTTAACCCCTTAGGTAAGCTGCTTGGATCAGAGTCTGAGAATGTTGAAATACTCCTCAGGTTTTTACAAGTATACCATTCCAGAAGCTAGGAGTCTCAAAATCTTCAGAAATCTGTTTTACTTGGAAGCTCTCCACATAGTAGTAAGAGATGTCCTTTACATGCATATAGTAATTATAATTTTATAGTTTCCTGGGATCCCAGATGCTATCATTACATTTTGTAATCCTCACAAAAATCCCATGAGATAGGTATTACTAGGACCATTGTTTTATAAATGAGGAAACTGGAAGTTTGAGAGGTTAAATAGTTGCCTAGGGCCAAGCCTTATTTTACTGCTTGATTCTTTCTCTTTTGTTATTATCATCAATTTTCAGCATAATTAGTTGGTGCTCTTGCAACCTACAATGATGACTAATGAAATTTTCTTGACTAATAACTTTAAAAGTATGATTATGAACTTAAGTATATAATTATATGTACCAAATTTTACATATACTCATATTCAGTGTTTCATTTTAGTGAAGTATTTTTTTTTACAGCTTATATTGCCCCAAGGTGACTCATGGGAACTCCTTCAGGCTGGCTCCTGTGTCCTTTTGACATGACCTTTTTACATGACCCCATCAGCCTTTGAAAATTTGCTCTCTTTCTGGCACAATAAGATGTCCCAGGTTCATCTTGTACATTTCCTGTCCAAGTTCTAAAACCAGCCATTTCTCTAGGAAGTCCTGGTTTCTTTTCATGAGAAATTATATTTGATGACCAGTTAATCAACCATCATTTGCTGTGTGCTGTCTTACTGTAAGAATGCCTAATCAGGTTTGGCCTCACAGTATAATATTAGAGGAGTGACTGGGGCATTTTGGCCAGTAGTGCGCTATATCACAAAGGAATCATGAGGTAAGACGATAAGGTGAACTGACCCCCCCTCTTTTGTTAACCAGCATTATGTGTCTGTGTCTGTCTGTCTTTGGTTATGGTAATCATAAGTCTGTGATTATTCAGGATACACTTACTCCTCAAATATTTACTAATTAATCTACTGGGTACCAAACTCTGCAGGGTCCTGGAGATACACAAGGTACAGACACACAACAGCTCATAGTGGAGTAAAAGAAATGGGGTGGGATATTAATAGGATGAAGGAAAAATGTGCCATCATTTCAATTGACACAGAAAAAGCACTTGACAAAATCTGACTATTCATGATAGAAATGCTCAACAAACTAGGAATAGAAGGAAACTCCCTCAACATGATAAAAAGTATGAGAACCCCACAGCTAACATCATATTCAAAGGTGAAAGACTGAAAACTTTTCCTCTAAGGAAGAAGAAAATAATGCCTGCCTTCACTATTCTATTCCACATTGTATTAGAAGTTCCAACCAGAGCAATTAAGCAAGAAAAGGATATAAGACATTCAGATTGGAAAGGAATAAGTAAAACTCCCAGATGAAATGATTTTATTGTGTAAAGAATCAAACCCCCAAACGATCAGAGCTGAGGTGATAAACTCAGCAAATTTGCAGGATACAAGATCAACATACAAAAATAAGTCGTAAACACTAGCAACAAACAACTTGAAAAGGAAATTAAGAAAACTAAAGATAAAACCAAGTGCCCCACTCCCCCCCACCCCCCATCCAGCTGTGCCAGAAAATTGAGTGGATGTCAGGTTAAATGAGGCCCAAACAAAAATGAGTCAGCCAACTATGCCTTGAGAGACCACACAGTGTTCTCCATTGCCCTCAGAGCAACCAGCTCCTGCTCTGTTTCTGCTGCTGCTGCACAAACACCACAGCCAGGAAGCTAACCAATCAGTTTAGACTTGTATCAGCCAATCAGAGCACAACAGGCTTGCATCCTTCATTTGCATAAAGAGATCAGAGTGGGGACTTGGGTGGGAACTTTTACTATAAAAAACCCTTTGTTTCCTCTAAGCCTGCTTTTGGATTATAGTTGCATTTCTCCAGTTTGCAAACTTTTTCTTTTTTTGCAGTAAAGCTCTTAATTAAAAAAAAAAGGAAATGTGGTGGGGTGGGGTTGTCACTGGCTTTGTCTCCCTTAGAATTAATGGCACATACATTAAACAATAGCAGACCATGAGGTGCAAAATTTTCTGTGCAGACATACAAGTTTTAAGAGTCAAGGATGGTGTTCCCATTGACTTCAAGCTCGACCCCCTGAGCCTTCTGTCCTGAGTGGATAATTGCCTTAGGGAAAGTAGTATCTTCAGTTCCCAAGCGGATGAAGGGAAACTTAGATGCCAGATGCAGTGATCAAAACAGCCACTCTACCTCTGTAGGCCAGTGGGCAGGACCCCAGGTGCAGCCAGAAGAAGAAAGAGCTGTTGTTTCCTGTGAAGGGAAATAAAAACCCAGTATTTAAGACTTTAAGCCAAATTAATGATCTGCATTTCAGGCCCCAGATGCTGTAGGTTAAATTACCACACATACTACTTCAGATTTTACCCTAAATGTTGAGACAAGAGGGAGGTTTTGGCTTGCCACATTTTTCATTTATTCAGCTGGAAGCCAGATCATGAGAAATGGTGTGGGGGGTGGGCACAATTATGTGCTTTTGGAGCCGTGTCATTATCTTCCCTCACTCCATTGCAATATAAACTCCACATAAGGAGGGGTTTTGTTTGTTCTGTTCACTATTCTACCTCTAGCACTTTGGATACGGCTTGGCAAATTAACAGCTTTCTCAAAATTTCTTGAATGAATTAGTGTATTTCTCCCATAGCAACCTTAATATGTGTGGGCTGTTCTTTGGGGTACCTTCCGTTTTCCCTTGCTTGCCTCACATATGCATTTTCCCCCCAAGGAAGTATTTGTGGTTTGAATGTGGCTATTATTATTATTATTTTATTAATATACAATTACATGAGCAACATTATGGTTACTAGACTCCCCCTATTATCAAGTCCCCACCACATACCCCATTGCAGTCACTGTCCATCAATGTAGTAGGATGCTATAGAATCACTACTTGTCTTCTCTGTGTTGTACTGCCTTCCCCATATCCCCCCACCCACCCCCACCCCCACTACATTATGTGTGCTAATTGTAATAGCCCATTTTCCCCTTTATCCCTCCCTTCCCACCCCTCTTCCCCAGTCCCTTTGGTAACTGTTAGTCCATTCTTGGGTTCTGTGAGTCTGCTGCTGTTTTGTTCCTTCGGTTTTTTCTTTGTTCCCACACTCCACAGATGAGTGAAATCACCCGACACCTGTCCCCACCCCCCGCCCGGCTCACCTCACTGAGCATAACACCCTCCAGCCCCATCCATGCCGCTGCAAATGGAAGGATTTGTTTGAATGTGGCTATTATTTAGTCTTCCATTCATCAACTGCCATGTCAGATTGAACAGCTGATCCTTACTTAATATTGAAAAAATATCTAGAAGAATGTTTTCCACTAATAGACTTGGAGTTTTTAATTTTAACAGGCCAGCAATAAAATAAAACACACACACAGATGAGCACATGCTTTTGCTATAGCACACAAGTCTTCTGTAAATAGAACTGGTAATTTGTCATCCTTAGTAAAAATGAGAGAGGAAAGATCCAGTTTGTAATAGGATAAACTATGCTGTGCTGTAGAACAAACAATCACCCAAATCTCAGGGATGTATGAAACAACAAAGGTTTGCTAATTTTCCGTTCTTGCCACTTGTCCATCATGGGTCTTCTGGGACCTGGCTGATGGAATAACCAACCGCTCTTTTGAAGGTCTTCTGGTAGGTGTGGAAGAGGGAACCACTCTCTGTGCTAGCCTAGAAATGATGGCCATCATTCCCTTTCATTGGCCAGAACGTGTCACTTGGCTGAAGTGCAAATTCTAGTACTAGCTGGGTAATGACTACAACAGTTCCGGTTTTACCAGAGTATCTTAGATTTGTTCTATTTCTATAAGTCTTTTATAACAGAACCCAAGAGAACTTTCTGAGAGGAGCAGTACTTTAAATAAAAATCAGACTGACCATTTTGTAACCTCAGCAAACTAGATCTCACATACAGTACAGTGGTGACAGTCACAGGTTTTGGAATCAGAGAGACCTGAGATCAAATTCCAGCTCTGCCATTTAATAACTGTGTAGTATTATGTAAAACACTTAATCTCTCCAAGATTAGCACTATCATCTCTAAAATGGGTCTGCTTCACAGATAGGATCAAATTGTTGCAAAGATTAAAATGAGATCCTGTAGACAAGTGCCAAGCACACACTGGCATATTTTACAGATGCAGTACAGATGGGAAGTCCTGGCACTTTATTAGTTGGGGCCTTTTGGGCTAACTTTTCTTGGCAGGCAATGCTTTAATGTTCTCAGGAGGTCTGGCAATTAAGACTGCTCAAGTTTCTCCGTGGGGGGAATGTTCTAAAAAGGGCAGTTCTTTTGAAATGATTCTTCAGCTTACCAGGTTTAGCTTTCATTAATTCTCTGTGTTCACACACAGTCTTTCACACACTGAGTTTCTTTATTCCAGACTCTCTGAAAATCTCAATACTAGAGAGTCTGAACCTTGACTATCCATCCGAATCTCCAGGGAGCCTTTCAGAACACTTGTGACTGAGTCCTACCTCAGACTAATGAAATGAGTTTCTCTGGTTGACAGGACCAAGTCATCCATATTTTTTAAAAGCACCTCGAGAGATTCTACTGAGCAGTGAGGATTGGTAACTACTGCTCTACATTCTCTCTTTGCACCCCTCCAGCTCCCTCTACTGCCTCTTCTCTCCCTTGCTCACTGTGCTCCAGCCATCTTTTAGTTCATTAAATATGCCCAGGTTGTTCCTACTTCAGGACCTTTGCACTCACCGTTCCCTCAGCCTGGAATGCATCATGTCATATTTTGTTATAACTGATACTTGTTCATCAGCTCTCAACTCAAACATTACTTTCTCAGAATATCACTTGATCAGCCCATTCTAAAGTAGCACTTTTCATCCCTGTTGTATTTCCTCCCTAAAACTTACTGTCATTTGAGCTATTTGCTGATTAATTTGCTTGTTTATTGCCTATATCCCCACTGTAATTTGAACTCCATGGAAATAGAGCTCTGGTCTGACTTGTTTATTACTATATACCCAAGGCTTAGAACAATATCTGGCACATAATAGGTACTTTATAAACATCATTGAACAAATTATTCTTGTCTGCCATTCACTGATACAATCATGTAACATTATCCTATCAGTTGGCACTCTGATCTTGAATTTCCAGTTTTCAGAAGAGTGAGAAATGAATTTCTGTTGTTTATAAGCTACCCAGTATGTGGTATTTTGTTATAGCAGCCTGAGTGGACTGAGACACTCATGGAATCTTTTAACTTGTAAATTAGAGATTAGGTTTAGATTGGAGCTAGATTAGAATCAGGATCATCTGAATCTGAAAGTTTTTGCAAGAACATTTCATAGATAATCTACATATAATACACTGCAGCACATCAGTAGTCGCAGCTGTCATATTGTTCCACTATTAATGATACTAAATTCATTCACTTGGTTTAGGTGGTGTTAGCCCCATTTGTCATTTGTAAAGGTCCATTTGGATAAGCATGCAATTTGTGGGATACTTGGCTCCACGTGAATATACTATTTTCTAATAACTTTCATTTAGAGGGTCTAGCATCCAATAATGATCCTTGTCTGATCAATAATCATCCAACACTGCACTGGAAGTTGAAATGTTGATTTTCAAATTCTGTCATTCCTCTACATTGACTAACTGCCATTTTTCTGTAACAAGAACTTCCTTCCTCCACTGCCCCCACCCCTTTCCGAGTATCACTGTAGACCCCCAGAATTTAAAAAATTCGATGTTTTTAAATCAGTTGCAGTGATTATTCTTTTTAATACATGACTTTTCTCAAATTTGGGCAATGGGAGCCATTTCAGGCTGACTTTTGTGTCCTTTTGACATGCCCTCATCATTCTCTGATCACCTTTTAACTTTCTGATATAATGAGTATTTTCTCTGTACTTGGAAACATCAGTTTCTCCCAGGAGCCCCTGGAATAGGGAATGGTACTTAGAAGTCAAGATTTAGGCTTTACATGGACTCACTACTATTAGCTGCTATTGCTTTGAGTACCTTGTAGTACACAGAACTGGGAAATACAATTTTTTAAAAACCATACTGATATTTTCAAATCAAATTTAACTTTACAGTTTTTTTAATGTTTAAGGAAAATTTATCTTTTCCTGTGAACTGTCTATTCATGTCTTTTGCCTGTTTTCCTACCAAGTTTGGTCTTTTTCTTCTTTAAGAACTCCTTATGCACTAGGGATATTAGTTCTGTCTTTTATGTAAGTTGCAAATATTTTTCACCTGTATTTCATTTGTAAAATCTGACCCCTATTCGTTTGCTTGGAGCTAACTTCTGAAGAAGGGCTTCTTATTCACACAGGCAAAAACATGACAGAGGAAATGGAAAATAGATGAGAGGGTTTGGAGCTCCTGTTTTCCACATGTCAGGCACTGTTCTGGGTACTTCTTGACCATTTTCTCATTTGTAGCTTATGACATGTCCTTGAAGATTTTTCCTTACCTGAAACTCATATGGCTTGCATGTTTTAGGATTCAGTCATTTTCAGTTTGTAGAGAGCTGATGTGGTACACAGAACCATGCTACTTCCCTCATTGGTCAGCTTAGGTTTTGCTGCCAAGTGAGATATGAAAGGCACTTTTGTTTTCCATAGCTTCTAAGAGTTTGGAAAAGTAATCGCCCTTTATCATCCTTACTTTATAGACAGGGAAAGGGAGTTTCAATGTTTTTTGTTTGTTTTTTTAAAAAGCCAAATATGTCCTCTGACTTTTACCCTTCTTTTCTTTTTTTTCTTTTGTAAGGAAGGGACACATGAGCAAGCTTGAGGATTAAAGTGAATCTCATGGAAACTGGTGTTTCTCCTCTTCCCTCCACCTTCCTGCAGCCAGGGTGAGACTGAGACGTGTAACCCCTTTGGTAGCCCAATATTTATAACCAATATTTAACCAGTATCCTTTATACACCTGTCCAACATTTCTTCGGAGGCAAAGCTATTTGCTGCATGGGGGAAGGATGAAAAATATAAGATGAAACAGGAGACAGTGTTCAACCTCTTCTCTATGGTTCCAAGCAATTCAGCTCTGGCCTCAAATATGCACATCTCTCTTAGCCAGAAGGGAAGCTCTGCAGCTGATCTGACCCATTCTCCTTAGGTGGGTGGGGATTAGCAACTACCTGCTTTTACTCAAGTGTGTCTTTTATGGTATTCTTTTACAGTATCCCAAATTACCTCTAGCCATACTCTGTAGTCTCTCTAAGAGAAATTATAATTGGATATTTTGCTTTGTGTTATTACATGCCCAGTTCCCTTTCTAGATTATGCTCTTGGCAAATGTGCTGTGAGCCCTGGCCTATGATGAAATGTTTCCAAATTTGAGGGCTCGTTTTGCTCCATTGTCTCCACTTCTCTGTCTGCTTAAGGCCTCCTTCTGAACTTTCATGTTTCTTTTTCACTCTGGTTCTTTATGACCTATCTCCTTTTTCCATTAAAACCAATCTATCCTGTCACCTGGTGCCTCAGGGCACTAATGAAAATCCACTAAATGATTTCCTGATACAGAGGAATGGGTATTTTTTTTAACTGGATTAGTGGTCCATTCCTCCCACAGTTTTGATCTTTTGAGGTAATACCATAACTCATAAGTTACCTAGAAAACTGAGTGGGCCTTTTAGGTCAGGGCATATAGGTGGGAGGACTGCATAATGAGGACTTTTTATTTCATAATCCACACACGACCTCATGGTATTGCCTCTTGCACATGTAAGTAGCATATGAAATCTATTGTTTAGAGTTATAAAAAGTAGCATCTGTTTGTAGCACATTTGATAGCTAAAGGAATATCTTCATATTGTAGCAAGTTCTTATAATCAATAAGAAACAAGAGAAACATTCAGATTTTAAGATGGAAAAAGTACCAAAAAACATTAAAAAAAACCCTTCAATCTTACTAGTTATCAAAGAACAAATGTGCCTAATGAACTGTTTTTCACTTGTTACATTGCAAAGACTTAAAAACTGATAATATCCAGAGTTCCCTCCTCCTCTACTTTCTCAAAAAGCTTTTATAAGTTTGGTATTATTTCTTCTGTAAATGTTGGATAGGATTTACCAGTAAAACTACTTGGGCCTGGGGCTCTCTTTGTGGTGAGGTTGTTAATAATTTCAGTTTTTAAAGTGGATATTGGATTATTCAGACTTGTTTTATTTTGTGTGCAAAGTTATAATTTCAAGGACTTTCCAATTCATGTACATTGTTGAATTTGTTGACATAAAATTGTTCATAATATTTCCTTTTTATCTTTTTAATGTGTGTAATACCTGTAGTGATAACTCCTTTTTCACTTCTGATATTGGCACACAAAAATTTTATGTTAAAGGATGATCACCCAAGTGTTTTTTGTAAAGTGACAAACTGGAATAAAAAAACAAACTTCTGACTGTCCAACAATAAGGGATTAGTAAAGTAAAAAACTTTAGTATCTTACAGAATGAACTATGTAGCCCTTAAAATTATATTAAAACTATAATGAAATACTACTACATACTTGCCAGAATGGCTAAAATTTGAAAGATCCACAATAACAAGTGTTATTCACAATAACAAATGTTGGTGAGCGTGTGGAGCAACTTGAACTTTGATTCAGCTGGGACATTTCGCTCTACTGTGGTAGTGTTAGGGGGGCATTATGTGTTTTCCTTGGTGTTCCCACTGCAACAAAGAACTGAAGGGCAGAGATACAGTAGTGAAGCAAAGTAAAAGTTTTATTTAAAGTTACTTAAAGAGAAAATGCAGGTGACCTCAGAGAAAGGTGTTCACTGAAAGGTTGGGAAAGAGTTTTATTAAAGTTACACACTTAGAAAGTGCAGGTGACCTCAGAGAGAGGAGCGTTCCTAAGGGTTTAGGGTTTGGGGTTTTATAGGTGGTTGAGGATTTTTAGGAAAGCAACAAAGGGCCAGGTGTGGACCTGCCAAATGGTCCCAGAATGTTCATCTTTGATAAGACATTAAGTTTCTTCTTTTAACTTAACACAAGAAATTTTCTGCTTTGATACCTTTCTAGGATATCAGCTTCTGTCTGGAAGCATGTCAGTCAAGACTGTCTGCCCTGTCTCTGAGGTGGGCTGAGTCCCTGTCCATTTGATTAAAAAGCAATCTTAGCTCTAAGATAGAATTCTTCCTGAATAAGCTGGGCCTTTTAGCAGGTGCTAAAGTAAATCTAACAATGGTATGTTCTAATTGATACAGTGAAAACATAGGCTATACTGAGATACTTTTCTTTATCTGGGGAGTATTCAGACTTATTGGCCAAGTTGCTCGTGGTCTTCTGAGCTTTGTATTTTTAACTGGTTAACTCTTTGAGTCCCTTCTAGTGGACTTTACTGCCCTTATTCTTTCCACCCTGCTCATATCTATTTTCCTGCCTAATAGTAGGAGTATCAACTGGGAATTAGAAAATGGTATGGCAATATTTACTAACACTTAAAATATGCATACTTAATGGACTCAGCACTTCCACTCCTAAATATATATCAATCACAATTTTCTGCATATATTCACCAACAGACATAAAATAATATTTATAGCAGCTTTATTCATGTAATCCCAAATTGGAAACATTCCCAGTCTCTCATCAACAGCAGAATGGATAAATAAATTCTAGGTATATTCACACAGTGGAATTCTACACAGCAAGGAAAAATGAATGGACTATTTATATAGACACAGACAACAAACGGATGAATCTCACAGGCATTATTTTGAGAGGAAGAAGTCAAGACAAAATAGTACATACTGTATGTTTCCATTTGTATGAAATTCAGGAGCAGGCAAAATTAATCTATGGTTTTAGAAGTCAGAATAATGGTTACTTATGGATGGGTTGCTAAAAGTAAAAAGTGAGTCTGGTTAGAGGTGAAAGCAAGCACTTCCTTCAGAGGTACTATGGTAGGGTACACTAAAGGGAGAGTGACTTCCTGGGCAAAATTATTTGGGCATTTTAATTGAGCCAAGGGTCAGGGTGATGAAGCAGTGGGAAAGCAAGTTTGCTGACTTAGAGGGTGGGATGCTCACGTTGCTTGTCATATATCAACATTCCTGTGAATTTTGTGGTCAGCAAGCTTTGAATCAGGATGGCCCATGTAATCTGCTTATAACTGTTGCTCCTTGGAATTTATTGCTCCTTATTGAGTCCTTGGGATTTAATCTACTTTAAATTTTATCTATTTTTTAGTTCCTGACCCTACCTTTAGGCACAGAAATTTAGTCCAAAGTTTATAAAAGGAGAATTTCAACTTTCACAGAGGTATGAGGACATGAGGGAGCCTATTTAAGAACTGGTAGTCTCCTAGACCTTAATCTAGATGGTGATCACAGTGGTGTGACATGTATAACATTAATTGAGCTGTACATGTAAGATTTGTATATATATTGCACATGTATTACATTCAATTGAAATTTCTGAAATGATGTAAGTATTTTATTGCACAAATTATTCTGCTGTATTGTTGAGTGAAAAGGGCAAGTTATGCTAGAACTGCTCTCCCTGAACTTTCTTCTACTGAAAAAAAATTATACATGAGAAGAAGACTAGAAGAATATATGCCAAAATATGAGATGGTAAATGATTTTTGTTTTTTATTTTTGCTCATTTTGCATTTTCTAAACTTTTCATTATGCCTATGTAGCTGAGGCAGACCAGAGCCCTCCCACACTCCCACAGGCTCCCAGCTCAATACTGGTAACCAGAAGCATTTGCCACCTCCAGCCCTAACATGTCAGTGACACCATTAGCCCTGCCAGTCCACCGGAGGTAGCCGTCTTCATCCATGATCCTTCTCTTCCCTGTGAGGTAAGGTTTGTGGCCTCTGGCTGAAGTATATTCCTCCCAGCTCACCTGACAGAATAAAAAATCTAGAAACCTAGATTTACTTCACTTCCACAATCATTTAGTGGTATAAACTGAGTACGCTTGCTAGCCCTAAAGGGAGATGAAGAAAAATGGCACAGACTTCCCTCTCCAGGGGCTTCTCACATAGAAAACTGGCAAAGAAAAACAGGAACCCTCCTACACTGCTGGTGGGAATGTAAACTAGTTCAACCATTGTGGAAAGCAATATGGAGGTTCCTCAAAAAACTCAAAATAGAAATACCATTTGACCCAGGAATCCCACTCCTAGAAATTTACCCTAAGAATGCAGGATCCCAGTTTCAAAAGACATAGGCACCCCTATGTTTATCGCAGCACTATTAACAATAGCCAAGCACTGGAAGCGACCTAAGTGTCCATCAGTAGATGAATGGATAAAGAAGATGTGGTACATATACACAATGGAATATTATTCGGCCATAAGAAGGAAACAAATCCTACCATTTGCAACAACATGGATGGAGCTGAGGGTATTGTGCTCAGTGAAATAAGCCAGGCAGAGAAAGACAAGTACCAAATGATTTCACTCATCTGTGGAGCATAAGAACAAAGAAAAAACTGAAGGACCAAAACAGCAGCAGACTCACAGAACCCAAGAATGGACTAACAGATGCCAAAGGGAAAGAGACTGGGGAGGTGAGGTGGGAAGGGAGGGAGAAGGAGAATAAGGGGCATTATGATTAGCACACATAATGTGGGGGGGGGCACAGGGAAGGCAGTATAGCACAGAGAAGACAAGTAGTGACTCTATAGCATCTTACTACGCTGATGGACAATGACTGTAATGGGGTATGTGGTGGGGACTTGGTAATGGGGGGAATCTAGTAACCACAATGTAGCTCATGTGATTGTATATTATTGATACCAAAATACAAATAAATAAATAAATAGTAACAAAAAAGATATAGAAAAATGCTGGGAGGGAAGCATCATTACTCAGAGAGAGAGAGACAGACAATGAAGATGTCAAGAAGAATACTGGGTCTTAGGAAAGAAATGTTAAGCCTGTGGACCCCATCTCACCCCTGGGACAAGACCTCCATACAGAGAGGTTTGTGTATGTGGTGGGGACATTGGAGTCATCCCCATGTCACCCAAAGCTTTGGGGCAAACATGACCAGAGAAGGGAAGCTCCATTTATTGAGCATTTGCCACATGCCAGACACTGTCCCGGGCACTTTATAAATAAATACTCTCCTGTTTCATCTCTGTGTGGCATCTACAGACCTCAGATCACAGCTGTGAGAACAGTGTAGGCATCTCAAAAATTTGTCCCTTCCCCTATGGTTCACGTTTGCAGTGATATTTACACTTCTTAGAATAAAGTAATACAATCATTTTTAAATCAAGACTGTGAAGGGTTGTCTTTGGGGAAAACAAAGGGGAGAATGGTGTTGCCAAGGGATAAACCACAAACTCAGTTCTCAGGGCTCTGGGACCCCAAAGTCAGAGATCCAGGACAGGGAGGGAGGAGAGGACTATAAGTCTTCACCTACAACCCAGAGATGGAGGGTGAATGCTCCTAGCAGGTTCAAGTGAGCTGGAGAAGAAAGCAAAGCATCTCTGAATGTCTGTGACCCCTTCTTGATATACTCTTGGAGTCCACTAAAATAAACCAGAGTTTTATCTTTGGCCTGGGAGAGTAATTCAATCTGCGAATTAAATAGCAAAGCTTTGTTTTTCTAAATCTGAATTTTTCAATGTTTAATGGAGTACCAGTTAACTGATATCTTCCAAAAGCTTAAAATCTAGTAGATTGTTCATTCTGAGACTTTCATATTGTTCATTCTGAGACTTTCAATATTTTTATCTTATAGTGAGAATTAAAAAAAAATCATATCTGTTTAGTACATGGTCCATAATCTCCTTACCTTCTCTAGGCTCAGAAATGATTGATATGGGAGCCCATACTTAAGGGGAAATCTGTGAACTTCACAAAGTATAGAATCTACCTCTCATCCCTTCACTCTGTCTCCTTCTCAATATGGCCTGTATAAAGCAATCATAGGATTCAAGATGGCAGTGTGAGAGGTGAGACAGAAAACTCCTCCCAAAACCACAAATAGTATGAAAATATAGTTAATTAATACAACTAACTGTAAAAGAGCAACAAGAAATAAGGCTGAACCAGACTGCATACAGACATCATGAACAGAGCAGACCTGATGAAACAGGGCACCAGCTCTGCTCCCCCAACGACCCCCAAACTCACTCTAGGGGTTGAGCAGTGCCAGAGACTGGAGCTTCTGGGCACTAGAGGGCACCACACAGAAATGTGAAACATCAAAAGAACCTGGTTCAGACCAAAATCTCACAAACCCAAGAAAAAGGGTCAAATTGAAAATGAACTCACCAATCTTCCTGAAAGAGAGTTCAAAATAAAAACCATAAACATGCTTACAGAGGTACAGAAAAATATTCAAGAACTCAGGAACGAATTTAAGACGGAGATTCAATCATTAAGAAATTCCATATCTGAAATGAAACATACAATGGAGGGATTTAAAAGCAGATTAGATGTAGTAGAAGAGATGGTAAATGGAATAGAAATTAGAGAAGAGGAATACAAAGAAGCTGAGGCACAGAGAGAAAAAAGAATCTCTAAGAATGAAAGAATATTGAGAGAACTGTGTGACCAATCCAAATGGAACAATATTTGCATAATAGGGGTACCAGAAGAAGAAGAGAGAGAAAAAGGGATAGAAAGTGTCATTGAGGAGGTAATTGCTGAAAACTTCCTTAATTTGGGGAAGGAGATAGTCTCTCAAGGAATGGAGATTCACAGATCTCCCAACACAAGAGACCCAAGGAAGACAACATCAAAACACATAATAATTAAAATGGCAAAGATCAAGGATAAAGACAGACTTTTAAAAGCAGCTAGAGAGAGAAAAAAGATCACATACAAAGGAAAATCCATCAGGCTATCATCAGATTTCTCACAGAAACCTTACAGGCCAGAAGGGAGTGGCATGATATTTTTAATGCAATGAAGCAGAAGAGCCTCAAACCAAGAATACTCCACCTGGCAAGGTTATCACTTAAATTTGAAGGAGGGATTAAACAATTTTCAGATAAGCAAAATCTGAGAGAATTTACCTCCCACAAACCACCTCTACAGTGCATTTTGGAGGGACTCCTATAGATGGAAGGATTCCTAAGCCTAAATAGATGTCACCCAAGGGATAGACAAAGAGTGTAGAATATGATCCATAACATACAAAGAATGGAGGAGGAAGAGGAAGGAGGACAAAAAAAAAAAAGAATCTTTAGGTTGTGTTTGTAATAGCATAGGAAGTGAGTTAAATTTGACTGTTAGATAGTAACGGAATTACCCTTGAACCTTTGGTAACCACAAATCTAAAGCCTGCATTGGCAGTAAGTACATACCTATCGACAATCACCCTAAATGTAAATGGTCTGAATGCACCAATCAAAAGACGTAGAGTTACTGAATGAAAAAAAACAAGACCCATCTATATGCTGCACTATTTACGGTAGCGAGGAAATGGAAGCAACTAAAGTGTCCATCAGTAGTTGAATGGATAAAGAAGATGTTGTACATATACACAATGGAATATTATTCAACCATAAGAAGAAAACAAATCCTACCATTTGCAACAACACAGATGTAGCTAGAGGGTATTATACTCAGTGAAATAAGCCAGGTGGAGAAAAACAAGTATCAAATGATTTCACTCATCTGTGGAGTATAAGAACAATGAAAAAACTGAAGGAACAAAACAGCAGCAGGCTCACAGAACCCAAGAATTGACTAACGGTTACCAAAGGGAAAGGAACTGGGGAAGATGGGTGGGAAAGGAGGGAAAAAGGGGTATTACGATTAGCACGCATAATGTAGTGGGGGGGCATACGGGGAAGGCAGTATAACACAGAGAAGACAAGTAGTGATTCTGTAGCATCTTACTATGCTGATGGACAGTGACTGTAATGGGGAATGTGGTGGGGACTTGATAATAGGGGGAGTCTAGTAACCATAATATCACTTATGTAATTGTACATTAATAATAGTAAATAATAATAATAATAATAAAACCCCTAAATAATCCACTCCAAACTACTAGATCTAATATCTGAATTCAGTAAAGTTGTGGGATACAAAATTAATACACAGAAATCTGTTGCATTCTTATACAATAACGATGAACTAGCAGAAAGAGAAATGAGGTAAACAATTCCATTCACAGTTGCATCAATAAAATACCTAGGAATAAACCTAACCTAGGAAGTGAAAGACTTATACTCTGAAAACTACAAGACACTCATGAGAGAAATTAAAGATGAAACCAATAAATGGAAACACATCCCGTGCTCATGGATAGGAAGAATTAATATTGTCAAAATGGCCATGCTGCCTAAAGCAATCTACAGATTAAATGCAATCCCTGTCAAAATACCAGCAGCATTCTTCAATGAACTAGAGTAAATAGTTCTAAAATTCATATGGAACCACAAAAGACCCTGAATAGCAAAAGCAATCCTCAGAAGGAAGAATAAAGTGGGGGGAATTACACTCCCTGACTTCAAGCTCTACTTCAAAGCCACAGTAATCAAGACAATTTGGTAATGGCACAAGAACAGATCCGTAGACCAATGGAACACACTAGAGAGCCCAGATATGAACCCAAGCATATATGGTCAATTAATATACGATAAAGGAGCCATGGATATACAATGGGGAAATGACAGCCTCTTCAACAGCTGGTGTTGGCAAAACTGGACAGCTACATGTAAGAGAATGAAACTGGATTATTGTCCAACCCCATACACAAATGTAAACTCAAAATGGATGAAAGACCTGAATGTAAGTCATGAAACCATAAAACTCTTAGAAAAAAACATAGGCAAAAATCTCTTGGACATAAACATGAGCAACTTCTTCATGAAACAAAAGCAAAAATGAACAAGTGGGACTGTATCAAACTAAAAAGCTTCTGTACAGCAAAGGACACCATCAGTAGAACAAAAAGACATCCTACATTACTGGAGAATATATTCATAAATGACATATCCAATAAGGGGTTGACAGCCACATTGTATAAAGAGCTCATGCACCTCAACAAACAAAAAGCAAATAAGCCAATTAAAAAATGGGCAGAGTAGCTGAACAGACACTTCTCCAAAGAAGAAATTCAGATGGCCAACAGGCACATGAAAAGATGCTCCACATCGCTAATCATCAGAGAAATGCAAATTAAAACCACAATGAGATTATCACCTCACACCAGTTAGAATGGCTAACATCCAAAAGACCAACAACAACAAATGTTGGCGAGGATTTGGAGAAAGGGGAACCCTCCTACACTGCTGGTGGGAATGTAAACTAGTTCAACCATTGTGGAAAGCAGTATGGAGGTTCCTCAAAAAACTCAAAATAGAAATACCATTTGACCCAGGAATTCTACTCCTAGGAATTTACCCTAAGAATGCAGGAGTCCATTTTGAAAAAGACCTATGCACTCCTATGTTTATCGCAGCACTATTAACAATAGCCAAGAAATGGAAACAACCTAAGTGTCCATCAGTAGATGAATGGATAAAGAAGAGGTGGTACATACACACAATGAAATATTATTCAGCCATAAGAAGAAAACAAATCCTACCATTTGCAACAACATGGATGGAGCTAGAGGGTATTATGCTAAGTATAATAAGCCAGGTGGAGAAAGACAAGTATCAAATGATTTCACTCATCAAAGAAAAAAACTGAAGGAACAAAACAGGAGCAGATTCACAGAACCCAAGAATGGACTAACAGTTACCAAAGGAAAAGGAACTGGGTAAGATGGGTGGGAAGGGAGGGATAAGGGGTACAAAGGGTCATTACGATTAGCATGTATAATGTAGAGAGGGGACATGGGGAAGGCAGTATAACACAGAGAAGACAAGTAGTGATTCTATACCATCTTACAAGGCTTATGGACAGTGACTGTAATGGGATATGTGGTGCAGACTTGGTAATGGGGGGAGTCTAGTAACCATAATGTTGTTCATGTAATTGTATATTATTGATAGCAAAATTAAAAAAAATAAAGCAATCATAATATTCAGCCAGTACCCTTCACAAAGAATGTCACCACAGTGAAATCACCAACTCTTGTGTTTTTCAGCATGAGATAAAGGTAGACCACTATCTCCTTCCTGTCCTTGTCTAGTCCTTTAGGATGCCCCAGTCGCTCCCAAACCAAGAAGTAATGATTGGCAAGTCCCTGCAGCCCAGTATGGGAGGCACAAAACTTCCCTGGACAGTCATTGGGCCTAGAGGATTCCCCAGACTAACTTACTCTGACCAACTGTGTATATGTTGATGGCACAGGTTGTCCCAGGTTTGCTGCTATTGGCCCTAGACAGAAGGAGGAACTTACCTTGGAGAAGGGCAGTCACCTCACTTACATTCAATATTATTTTAACATCAGGTTCAAGCTGTAAAACGACATAAGAGGTCATTATATCACATGATAAAGAGTTTGGACTTCATCTGGAGAATAATGAACTTAGTCTAACAGTGCATTTCTTAATGATTACCTTGGTGGTTGACTGGTGAATGTGTTAAAAGAGAATTTGAGAAATGCTTAACAGAAAAATTCCTTCTTGGAACTTGGTGACCTTGTGTTAAATAAGACAGGTGAGGTTAAGGGAGGGAGGCCCTAAGGGAGGAAGTCTTGATTTTTGATTAGGTAAACTGAGATTGGTGGATGTAATACTTCCTGAGAAGAATAGGATTAGATGTGGGAAATTGAATTCAGTTGTGGTCACGGTAATTTAGGTTATCTGTGGAATACCAAGGTTAGTCTCTATTTAGTTGGATATATGTATAAGTTTGAACTCAGGGGAGAGGTCAAGATTTTAAAGGTGGTTTAGGAAGTTGTCTACAGAATGAGCAAGAGAGAGAATGAGATGGACAAATGCATATGGAAGGAGAGGAACTGTTGGCTGAAGATGGCTTTGGACAGCAATAATATTTAAAGAGAATAAAAGGAAGAGGATCCCATGGACAATATTGAGAAAGAAAACTGAAAGAAGGCAGGGTATGATAACAGAAAGCTGCGAGAGAGCAATTCAAGAATTGGTTAACATTGCCAGAATGGCCGAGTCAGAACTGAAAAAAGTCCATTGCATTTGGCAGCAAGAACTTTAGAGATCTTGTTCCCTCCCACAAAAAAAATTGCTCAATAGAGTAATTAAGGGTAGAAAAGTGATAGCTGTGGGTTATCAGTGAGGGAGGGAAAGGTACAAACAGCTAGTGTAGTCTACTCCTTAATAGACATAATTGAAAAGGGGAGGAACAAAAGAAAAGGTACAGAATCAAAGATGCAACTTTTGAAGGAGGGAGAGACTTGAACAAGTGTAACCTATTCTTATGGATTGAATTGTGTCCTCCAAATTTCATGTTGAAGGTACCCCCAGGACTTCAGAATGTGACTGTTCGGAGGTAGGGCTTTAAAAAGGTGACTAAGTTAAAATGCAGTCTTGAGGGTGGCCCTAATCTGGTCTGACTGGTGTCCTTATGAGACGAGGAGACTGGGACACCCAGAGAGACCCCGGGAGTGCATGCACAGAGGGGCGGCCGTGTGAGGATGGCCATCTGCAAGCCAAGGGGAAACCAGCCCTGCCAGCACCTTGATCCTGGATTTCTAGCCTCTAGAGCTGTAAGAATAATTGTTGTTTAAGCCACCAGGAGTATGGTGTGTTGCTAGAGCAGCCCTTGTGGACTGGTACATCTGTCCAGTGGCTGTTCTCCTCCGCCACCTCCACACCATCCTGTTATTTGCTAAAAGAATCCTGATTTTGTTCAGAACCAGAGTGAGCTTACCACTAGGCCATGAATTATGCTTGGGTTAAGCCAGTCCTTTTCCAGTTCTTGTCAATTAAGCCAATTAGGAAGTTTCAGTTTGCCATTTCTATGGTTTCCACACATTATGGTAGATTTGAACAAATAATATTTGTTATTCAGCAAATATTCACTCTCTACTCACCCCACCACCACCCCTCCTCAAGGGAGGAATATAGTTCTGTGTTCCATGAGGTTAAACTTGGTTCTGTAGTGTTCTGCAGCCAAGGGAATGTTAGCAGGCATGGTGCAAGCAGAGGTTTAAAATGTCCTTATGTGGTTTGATTTGATTTGGGGGCTTCTGCCACCCACTATGAGAGGAGCATGCTCTGGAGCGCCGCTAGTCTCAGACTTGTGAGATAGAAATAGATGTGTGTGAGCCACTGAGACTTGACAGCTGTTGGTTATGCAATATTATTATAGCTATAAATAACTGATGACACCTTAATTTCCCTTTTTAACAAGAAATGAACAAGACTTGTGTCAAATATTTGGCAAGCAACTACATCCAAATTGGACTTAATAACTAGTAATTTGTGCTTTCATTGTATTCATCTTTAGTTTCTTCCCTTGTGGCAATTTCCTAATTATAGTCATGGTACAGTTTCATTTGGCTTAATATATTTTTGTTTTTTATCTAATTTTTAATGGAATCAATAAAAGAAAATGTTGAGTAATTAAGACTAGAGGTAATCATGCACAGTTACAGCAAAAAAAAAAAAGAAAGAGAAAGGAAGAAGTAGCATTCTCTTACTTAAAAGGACAAAGCCAAAGATCGGTGGGGAGAGTAGCTAACTTTCTGAGTTGAAGGGATGTGTCTGAGTTCTAGTTCTGTTACTGCAGAGAACTGCCCGGCCCACTCTCTGCCTCAGTTTCCTCAGCTGGGAAATGGAGTGATCCAACATCACCACTAGTAGGCAGTGGAGATTCACAGGGCTCCTGCAGGAGGAAGCAGCTTGCAGGGCTCAGATAAACAACTAGGAGCTAGAGATTAATGTTTGAGGGGTGTGAGTGTGCAGGGCAGGGGCTGGGGGACAAGAGACAGTATCTGCCTCAGCAATCAAGGCTGCAGCCAATCTGAGCACAGCACACCAGCTGCGTGAACTCTGCTGGGCAGCAACCTCTTACTTAATTTTAATTACCTTTAACTATGCCTTCATTCCACCAAGAGAAGCAGTCAGCCCACAGGAGTGATGGTTGGGAGAAGTGAGCAGAGTTGGGGCATTTTTTCAGAAGAGCAGGAGCTGATATCCAGCTTTTTGATGGAGTCATTGATGACTTTTTTGGGGGGTCATTTTTCTCCACCCACTCATGAGTACAATTCCATCTCCTATATACCTGCTGGTTCCAGGGACTAAGTGGCAGACCTGAGGCTTAAACCCAAATCTTCCTGCCTCGAGAGCACAGGCTTTAACTACTCTGCCACACTGCCACTTGACTGTCATTTAAATGAAAATGTTGGAGGGACAGGGCTGGGAAAGGGGAGCAAGTTAGCCGGGCAGAATCACGGGACGTGCCCCATTGGACTTTCTTTGTTCACTCATGCCACAATACATCCCACAGGAATCTGAGACTTCACATAGATTGTTTTTTAACTGATGGTCTTCTCTCTCCATGGAGGCCTGTGTTGGTTTTCTGCCCTGTTCTACTCGAGCATCTCCTCCCCCTCTTAATCATCCAGTTGGTGCCAAGGTCTCTGCCCTAGCAGTGGCCAGCTCTGTGGGTGCACACTCCTGGAAGCTGCAGATCAGACAGAGCTGGACATGTAGAGTCCACTTTTCTATACCAGCTCAAGACCTAGCCCAGCTGCTTTCTAGACAGGACAGGTAAGACAGAAGCAAATGACAGTTCCTTTTGTGTGTGTGTGTGTGTGTGTGTGTGTGTGTGTGTGTGTGTGTGTGTACCTGACACAAGGCAGCAAAATATATACAGAGCCTTGAACTTAAAATCTGAAGGTCCAGTTTCAAATTTCTGGTAAAGCCATTTATAGGTTGGCTGATATTGGAAAAATGTCTTAACTTCTTGGACACATCATTTCCTTAACTGAAAAATGAGAATGGTGAAATTGAGTGAGAGGGATACACACACGGTAACATGCATGTGATCTGCCCAGCACAGTAGCTGGCACACAGACGATGATGGATTTAATGTTAGGTAGCTCTGCATGTGATGGGTGGTAGGAGGAAGGTGTAGAGGGGACTAAAAAAACATCCAGAAGATGGATACTCAAAATAAATCTCTACTATGCAGAAGTTGGTTCATATTATATAAAGAATGCCTCTCATTTTTTTAAGAAAAGTGTTTTTTAATATTTAACTGGAGGATTGGCTTCAGTGTTTGCTGGGAATTAGAGGCATCTCAGCATTTTTTGAGCCCTTTCTGTGTATTAGACACAGTGCTGGCAAAGTGAATTATATAGATCATCATGCTAATTTTCTGGGAAGCTAGGTGGTAGGTATTACTATGCCCTCATTCAGAGACAAAACTGTGGCCAAGATCATCCAGCTAGTAGGCAGTGAAGTCAAACCTGGCTCTGTAACTTTGAGGTACCTACAACATATTAAGTATGCTTTCTTAAAAATGTAAATAGCTTTTTCAATCCAAAGGCTTAAGAAACCAGAGCTGTTGCAGGAACTCTTCAAGGTACTATGTACTTGGGCACATGGAATGAGCCAGCTCCCTCTCAATTCCACACTGCTAAATTGGTTTCAAAATACACTTTAAAGCATTTCAAAAGATTGTTCTTTAGCTGCTAGTTCATAGGCTGTATTAGACTATCATCTCCAGAAGGGTAGGAACTCTAATGGTCTAACTAATCTTTGTTGATATCTAAAACATTATATGGCACAGATGAGATCCACAATATTTGATGAATGAGAAAATGCATTTTTCTGTAATTCAGACATTCTATGGGCACACTGGCTCTTCTCTGCCCAATTTTCATCTAGATTTCTGAATTATGACAAAAGGGGAAGAATCTAATGTTTTGTTGAGCACTTATGTGTCAGGCATTGTGAGGAATACATATACATATAATATAGTTGCAGATACAGATGTAGTTATAGTTATATAGTTATATATAGTGATAGACATATATATCAATATATTTCTAGATAAATACAGATATATATATATATATAGGCATAGTTATATAGTTACAAATATAATATGGTTATAGATACAGTGATAGATATTGGTATAGTATGGATACTATATAGTATATAGCACATAGGGCCAGGTCTGAGCCAGCTGATACCTTAGTGTCTTTCTTGACCAAAAGTGCTCTGATAAAACAAAAGATGGTACTGTTGATTGACAGACTTTTCTTTATCTGGGGAGTATTCAAACTTCTAGGCCAAGTTGCTCCTGGCCTTCTGAGCTTTCTATTTTTAACTGGTTAACTTTTTGAATCCCTTCTAGGGGGGCTTTACTGGCCTTATTCTCTTTCCACCCCGCTCCTATCTATTTTCCTGCCTAACATTGATATGGAGATAGACTATTTCTCTCCACCCTCAGAAACACCTATTGATATGGAAGATGCACTAAGGCTAGGGGAGAGATTCTGGAAATATTGCAGTTTTACCTACACTGTTTGTGAAGTGGTTTTCTTCAATCTACTCCTGGAAAGATAGTTCTAGCTTAAGACAATTTCCACAAACTTCAAGAAGGACCCTAATAAATGAGGATTCTGCACCCATGTTAGGGCCATTTTTTGGGATCTGGAGTGGCAAAGAAGTTCCGTTTCTTGGGTCAACTCTGATGGGTTAGTAATAACTCCCCAGGCCACCATCCTGGGGAGACCCCGGGGCAAGTTCCCAGCCCAGAAGGGAAAGTGCTGTGACATTAACCTTGTCTATTCTGAGTATGGTGGTGTATTTTTGGCAATATCCTTAGAGTTGCAAGTGACAGAAACCTAATGTTAGGCAGGAAAGACTGCTGGTTCACGCGTGCATTTTCTTTCACACAGAGCACTCATATCCATATGCAGGAATCACGGCCACCAGCACTTCCCAAAATGTTTAATTCATGGCTTCCACCAGAGACCCCCACAGTAACAAGCACACACACAGGTTTTGGGAAAGGATTATGGTTAGTCCAGTTGGAATTAAAAATCACAGGGATGCCCACTCAACCCTGGATCAATCAGTTTTGGATAGGGGCTAGAATCATCTAAAAATACGACCACTTCCATGGGAACCACACAGTTGGGCTAGGTGGGAAGAGAGATCTCTTGAGCAAGAATAGCAAGTGGTTGCAGAACTTTCAAAATGGTGAGTTTCTACCACAAGGGGAGGGCCATGTGGCTGGCATCCCAAGCTTAAATCCCAGAAGGAGGAGGAGACCCTCAGGAATGTGAACCAACCTCAGCTGCTAGCTATGGCCCCTCTCTATCACTTTCTGCCTGTAGGTCCTCAGCTGGGAAGAGAAAGCCCCACCTAAATCAATGAGACTTGGCTTCCAAATTCCGCTGAGCTGAAACAAAGTTACTACTCTAGCAATAAACCAGGGAGGTACCTTCATTTTGTAGAGGAAATTCCTGCTCCATGACCAACCCATTAGCCGTCTCTTCCCATGGCAGGTGGTGACCTGAGAATTCTGGGCCTGGGACCTGAGGACTGCCCCACCATGCAGTGGCTGATGAGGTTCTGGGTCCTCGGCAGAATCCACAAATCCTACCATGGCTTCCACCCTGCCCCTTGGCACCTGCGCTGCCAGTCTTTATCAGGAGCTGGAGCCCCAAGATGGAATGACTACACTGTACCGAAGGAATTTAACTTTGCCAGCAATGTACTAGGTTACTGGACTCAGATGGAGAAGGTGAGGAGGCACCCATATTGGAGAGGGCATACGAATTCATTCTTTTTGTTTCTTTCATTCTTCATTAATTCAATTCAGCTAACACATGACAACCCCCTGACATGTGCAAGCACTCTTCTAGATAATGAGGATAGAAAAGTAAACAAAACATATGACTTCATTTTTCCTCTTTAGATAGTGTGATTCCCCAGTTCATGTGTTAGGAGAGGTAAGTACAGCTTAGGTGAGGTTAAGTTCTGTTTGGCAAAAATCATGACAGGGGCAAATTCTTCCTACCAGTCTCCAATGCAATTTAAATTAAATACTGTTAAATAAATATAGCCAAATATACATTAACCACAAAGCTTAAAAACAAAAATCTCAGCAGCTGAATGCTCTTGCCCCATATTGCCTGGCTCTTTACCCCATCATATCTGCTCAAAGAAATGAATTTATGTGCTGCCTAGCATAACAAATTGCTTAGTATGGTCTGTCTTTTGTGGCTTCTGGATGTAATTCCATAATTTTACATAAACAATTAGTAATGGTCCTTGGACCTGTACAGTTTAAAAGGGTCCTCATGTTCCTCTGAAACTATGAGACTTTTGTCCCAGCATCCCACAAAGGAATCCTCCATGGTATTCACAAAGAGTCTGTATCTTTTGTAATTCTAATACACATGTAGTATCGTTGGCACTAGAACGTAAGTTCCATGAGGTCATGGAATTTTTACTGTTTTAACTGTTGTATCCCCAGTGTATAGAATATGCCTGGCACATTAAAACTATTTGTTGAATGAATCTGAATGCTGCAGCACCTTGAACAGCAGCAGAACTGTCTATGATAAACACCATTGGTGCCTGGCCATGAGCTGGTTGTTGATATTTTAGCAATGTCCGTTTACTTCTCATAGGTATGTTCTAAATGGGTACATAGGAATAGAGAAATATGTGTTGGAAACATGTCATTGACTAGGAGAAGCTTTGGCCCAGGAAGTCCTCATGCAAAGAAGACAATGGAGTACAGGAATCAGAATCAGGCTTTGGGGCTTCTTTTGTAAAATCACATCTCATAATACTAAATGTTCATTCATTTGTGGCAGCAACCAATAGAGCTGAAATGGTGGTTGTTGCCTCGGGAGATGAATGGCTGTGCAGTTTGTCCAGAGGAACCTGGCAATCTTCTCCCATTTATGTCACCTGTAGGCTCTCAGTTTGCAGCCTCTGGTATAAAAACAAGAATATCCCAATTTTTCTAACTATTAATGTCATAACACATATTATTTCCCAATTAAACACAATGCAAAGAGTTTTAAATTTTAACTTCCAGGTCTTTAGAGTAATCTTCCTTGGTAAATTCTTTTTCAAATCTGGGTACCAACCAATCAGTATCCAAACGAATTGGTACCCCAAGACTTGTCTCCCAAGTTGTGTACACACTGATCATTTGACGAGCCTGTGAGAAGTACACCCATTTCTTATCAATGGCAATCCACACAGGACTAACACACCACTTAACAATTTTAAATTATATTTAAAACACCTTCTATGTAAATTAAATTATAATCAATGATAAAGCTAGCCATATTTAAAATGATATTTTGGTCATAATCTACATCAAGAACTGTCAAATTTAGAAAAATCAATCCTTCTCTTCATCCAAAGAAATAAAAATTTGATCCTATCTTTAGATTTAACCCAGAAGTTTTTTATCAATGCTTATTTATGTCCCAGAGTTTCTTTCTGTTTATTCATTCATTAAATATTTACTGGACATTAATTATGTACCAGGTGCTCCTCTAAATACTTTACTAAAGAATTTAAAAGTCGTCACTATTCTCATTTTTTTGTGGTATTGAGATATATTTAACATATAATTATCCTCATTTTCTTTAAAAAAAAAGCATAAGTTTTTCAAGTCAGACTCTTAACACTTTAGTATGCATACCAAAATTTTAGACATAAATCCTGGGGTTTTCATTGTAGGAAAGCTTTTAGTAATGGATTTAATTCTTTAAGAGATGCAAAATTATTGAGATTTCAGTTGTATCAGCTTTGGCAAGTTTTATTGCTTTTTGAGCAATTTGTTCAAATTGTCAGGTTTATTGGCATAATGTTATTCATAATTTTCTCTTATTGCTGTTTTAGTGTCAGTAAGAATTGTAATAATGTACACTTTTTCATTCCTGATATTGTTAATATGTTTATTCACTCTTTTTTTTCTTTGGTAAGTCTTCCTATGAGTTTATCAATTTTATTAATTTTTTCAAAACCAGATTTGGTTTTACTGATATTCTCTGTTATGTATTTGTTTTCCATTTCATTAATGCATGCTCTTCTACTTTGATTTGATTTGCTCTTCTCTTTTGAGCTTCTTGAGGGATGGAAGCTTATATCCTTGCCTTTTGTACTTCCTTCTTTTCTAATACATGCATTGAAAAATATAAATTTCCCACTAACACTCCTGGTAAGTTCATTACACACATTTTGATATGTCATATTTTATCATTCAGTCTAAAGTATTTTCAATTTGCTGTTTTGGTTCTTCTCTCGCCTATAGATTATACAGAAGTGTATTTGTTTAGTTTCCAGATAATTGGGGTGGGTTTCTCATTGTCTTGTTAATGATTTCTAGTTTAATTTCATTGTGATCAGAAAACATCCTCTATTTTAAAAGTTTGAATTGTCTTGAAGTTGGGAAACATACCAAATGCAATGGAAAAGAATCGAATTATATTATTGTTGGGTAGTGTTCTACCTATGCTAATAAGGATTTAAATTCTGTTAGTCTATCACATTCTACTATTAGTTTACAGAGATCATTAAATTTCAACTTGTAATTAATGCTGCAGCAAGCTCTTTCTCTAGGCAATAAACTCATAGGTGTTTTAATATTCAGAAAGAATAATCTCATTCATGAATCACCTAAGTAATTGATCTACCTTCTCAATTTTCCTTCTTCAAAGTGTGTTTTAGTTGGAGATAGCAAAGAATAGCTGTGTAGGCTTTTGTTTATTTAAATCAACTATATGGGTGATTTACATAGAATAAAATGCACACATCTTAAGTGCAAAGTTTGAATTTTAGAACATTTTTATCACCTCAGAAGTTTCCTTTTATCCTTTGCTTATCAGTCCCCATCTACTCCCACCCTGGGCAACCACTGATCTGTTGTCACAAGAGATTATATTTCTCTTCCCAAGGGTTTTGTAAAAATGGAGTTCTATAGGATGCACCCTTTTGTGTCTGGTTTCTTTTATTCAGCATAATGTTTTTGAGATTCAACCATGTTGCTTTGTATATTGGTTGTTCATTCCTTTTTTACTGCTGAGTTAGTTATTAAGCATTTTATTTAAAACTATTTCTCAATCTCCCTTAGCTTTAACCTCTGCATAAAAGTTGAAACTTTAAATGGTTTCAAAGTGGATTTTCTCTTCTTGAAAACAGCCCTATCTCAACATCACATCAGATTAACCATTAGTACAGAAATCCATCACTGCTTAAGCAATATCTTTTAAACACTGTAAGAGCTATGTTGTCTGAATTATAAGTTACACTCTGAATTCTGAGTCATAACTTTTCTATCTTGATATACTAGCTTCTCCATCATTTCAAAACTCCTACAGGAATATTACTTACTCTGCTATCCTTTATATAAGCAGTGCATAACTAATCATTCACACTTGCTAATATTCTTTAATTTGTTGGGCAAGAATTTTTTATAGAAATGAATATTTATATATGTGTTTACATATATTAGTCTTATCTCAGGTGAGATACACTCTTGTTCCAATCATATGATGCGAAGATGGTAGGATCATAAATTGCTAAAGAATACACCAAACAATTATCAGGTGTTGAACTTCAGTGAGTGAAAATGTGATAAGAATGTTGTAGAAATTTCTCTGTTTATAAGAAATTTTTCTGCTCATATTATGCATTCCATGAAATTTTACTATGAACATGTTTTGCTTTGAAGATAAAAAATAGTCTTTTTAAAAGGCATGATCATTACTAAAAACATGAGGAAAATAAGAAAGTTGATTTAAACAAGAAAATGATAATTGGCCACAAGTATTTAAAAAAACCATTTACATATGTGTGTTTATGTAGGTCATGTTCACTATTGTATCCTTTTTTTTAAAGAATAGTTTCCAAGAAATAATGAGAACTTAGTAAATATATGCAGAATAAGATACTACTATATAAATTTCAGTTATAATGTAAATATGGTTTTACTTTTTAAAGTTGTATTGTAGGATTTTTACTGCAAAAAAATTTCTGAAAGTATTCTTGATTGGTTTTACCATATTTCATCATATAGAATTAACAACTTTTGTAGACATCATATAGTTGGATCCTGTTTTTTTTTTTTAATCCATTCTGCCAACCTGCATCCTTTGGGAAATTTAGTCCACTTACTTTTAAAGTAATTACTGATAAGGGAGGACTTACTATTGCCATATTGTTAATTGTTTCCTTGATGTCATAGTTTTTGGTCCCTTTTTTCCTCTCTTACTTCTTTCCTTTGTGTTTAGTTGGTTTTTTGTAGTGATAGTTTTAATTCCCTTCTCAATTCCTTTTGAGAATATTCTGTTGATAATTTCTTTATGGTCACCATAGGGATTACATGTAACATCCTAAAGTTATAATATTCTGTTTTAACCTAATAATTTTTTTTTTTAAGATTCAATATGTATCTTTCTTTAAAGAAATTGGAAAACAAGTTCCTATTTGCCTTATACGTAGGTCAGGACCCTAAAGTCAGTTGGATCCCCACTCATCAGTGCTTCACTGTTAGCATGCCTGGTAACGTCCCTCTGTCTTACCTGGCTTTACTTAGGACCTGCAGTGTTGCAGTGTGGCTCACAGCAGCTACCTTCGCTGTATAAAACTTTGTGGAGACTGTAGTTTGTCAGTCCCAAAGAACTGAGGCCCTTTTCCCAAATCTCTACTCAGATGGACTTTTGTCCTCTAAATCCAGGATCCAAAAAAGGTACCCCATTCCTTTCCAGTTGGAATCATACCCCAGCCTCGTCTCCTGTCTGTATGTGTGCTGGACTATGTGCAGTGTTACATCCAGTTTGATCACTGTGACTAACAGATTAGACAAGTTTTTGCGTCAGTAGAAGACAAGTTCTCAGAGTTAGAAATCTTAGTATATTTCAGAGCTAAATTTTTAAAAGTTTAAATAGAAAATGAGGCTTCAAATAAAAAATTGTTTTCAAATAATTTTTTCTGTTCAGTTGCCTGTAACCCCAAAGGAATAAAGGGTGTGGTGATTATTTTCATCCTATTAATATACCTCGGTCCTATTGAGTCTTCGCCTTCTTATACTCTAGGATGTGTTGGCTAATAAGCTGTTACCACAGTCAGGTCAGTTGTCTTCAGTAAATGTACGGGGTTGTGCAACCGTCACCCCACAAAGGCCTCTGTACCCATTCGCAGTCACTCTCAGTCCCGCCCCAGACAACCCACTCACCTATGCCTGGCTCTCTAGCTTTACCTTTTTTGGGCATTTCATGTAATTAGTATCATATAATATGTGCTCCTTTGAGCCCAGCTTCTTTCACAGCATGATTTTTGAAAACAGATTAGAGTCACACGGCACACAATGAACCCGTGTGGGGGTGTGCCCTAGGGCGCCGAGTGCGTCCCCAGGCTCTGCGCGCTCTCCCGGTTTCTCCGGGGCCACGGACAGCTTTAATTTACTTGAGCAATGTTTCATAGTTTTCAGCGCATAACTCTTTGGCTTCCGTAGTTGTTTTTTTCCCTAAACACTTGACTCTTTTGCTGCTGTGAATGGGCTTTCTAAAGCATTCCCTTGGTCGTGTAGGAGTTCAGTTTGGGTGTTCGCTTCGTGTCCTGCAACTTTGCTGTCTTCACTTATGAGGTCCGATAATTTTTTGTGGATTCCTTTAGGCTTGCTACATGTAAGATTATGTCATTCTGCAAACAGATAACTTTACTTTTCCCTCTCCGATTTGGATTTTATTCCTTCCTGTCTAACTGTTCTGTCTGGAGCTTTCAGAAATATTGTAGAGAGTAGCAGTAGCAAAAGCAGGCACCCTGCCCCGTTCCTTTGCTCCGCAGGTGGTCACAGAGGCCTCTGTCATGCTGAGACAGTTCCCTCTATTCCCAGTTTATAATCTAATAACAATTTAAATTTATTCACATGCAAAAACCCGACTCTTCTGCAGTTCTATCTCACCTCCCCACGTTATCAGTGTCACAAATTACTCTATATATCTTATACCCATTAACATAGATTTACAATGTTTTATGCTTTTGTCTTTAAATATTGTGAAGGAATGAAAAGAATTATGGAACAAAATTAAAATAATATATGTTTTCATATTTGTCTATATATTTATCTTTATCAAATCACTTTATATTTTTGTATTTTAGTTACTCTTCAATGCCCTTTTATTTCAACTTAGAATACTTTTAGCATTCCTTATAGAGCGAGTCTAGTGGTAATGAACTCCCTCAATTTTTGTCTGAGAATGTCTTAATTTCTCCTTCATTTTGAAGGACTGTTTTGCCAAACATATAGTTCTTGGTTGCTAAGGGTTTTTTCCTGCATCACTTAAAATACATAATCCCACTACCTTCTAGCCACAGGTCTACAGTTCCCATAGGCTGTGGCATTTGCCACTGCTTTCAGACACCTCCAACCTAATATTCAAGCTGTGTCACCATTCCTATCTGAACCCCAAGTCAGATGGGACAGAAACCAGTCCTCCAGGCAGCCTCCAGACAAGCCACAACATTGCGGACAAGTCACACTCTTTCCCCTCTGCTGCAAGGCAGGGGCTGGGAATTGGGTGGCTTCCTCCCAGCCACACTGCACCACACCAGAGAGAGCATAAGGGGATCAATACAACAGAAAGTGTCCTACCGCTCTGAGTATGGCTTTTTATTATTTGGGCATTTGTTGGTTGCTGCAGAAAATACAGAGCTATTTTCACCTGTTTGTTTACTTGATGTTTCTGTGAGGGAATGAGGGCCTGGAGCTTCCTCCTCTGCCTTCTTGATAATTTCACCTCTACAGGCACCTTCATTTAAAACAAGTTCCCCCAAATATTCAGGAATTAAATCAGCCTCTGCTATTTTGCTATAATAATAGTAATTTTATTGAGCACCTACTGTGTGCCAGGTACCATTATACACACTTTACCTTTCAAAATAACTAATTTAAACTTTACTACCTTCTGGGTAATACTACTGTACCCATTCCATAGATGAGAAAACAGGGTCACAGATTACCCTACTGTCCAAATGGAACTAAGACAGACACATGGGGAAATTAAATGTTAACTCTTCAATAGGTGACATGAGGGCTATTCATAGTTTTCCATGATGTGAGAGCAGGTGGCTACCATAGAGGAGAAGTTGGCTGGATCACATCCCACCCCCACCTTCTCTTGAATCTATAAATGCTTTAAAATGGTATCTCAGTCCTTGAACTACACTCATACTGGAACATGACTATGGTAATGGACTGACCAAATAAGTGCCCTTTTCCTCTGAAGCAGGAAGTAACTCACAGTGTATGGTCTTGGCCAGGAGGGCAAGAGAGGTCCCAGCCCGGCCCTCTGGTGGGTGAATGACGAAGGGGATGAAGTGAAGTGGAGTTTCAGAGAAGTGACTGACTTATCCTGCCGTGCGGCCAACGTCCTCACGCAGACCGGTGGCCTGCAGCCAGGAGACCGTCTGGCCTTGATTCTGCCTCGAGTGCCTGAGTGGTGGCTGGTGACCATGGGCTGCATGCGAACAGGTCAGTATCTCAGAGATGCCAGTAGAACTTACGGCTGGCTTGGGGCCAGCTGGGTCAGGAATATTAGCTACTTTCTCTTCTCTGGCCTTCTTACTTCTTCATAGTCCTTCTGTTTCTCAGACTCCCTCAAATATTTTACTCCTTCTCACTCACACCATCCCTCACACTCACACTGTCAAACACAATGTCATAGTTCTCTCCTTTGTACACATACACAGACTTTCTCTTCCACAGTCTCAGAATCCCTATTTTTTCTTAGGATTCATCAAGTATTAACATTCTGCCATATTTGAGCCCCCGTGCCCCCATGAGTCATTTAAGAATCAGTTGCAGACATGATGACACCCATAAGCACTGGATGGACACTGGAAACACTGTACCTCCACGTCGCATCTGCTATGATCCAAGACATCCCTTAATGTGACCGCACCAGCATTATCACACAGGGAGCCTAACATTGACACACGGTAGCTGCCTGATATACAACCAGAGTCCAAATTCCTTAATTGTCTCAATAATCTCCTTCCTGGCAATTTTTTGTTAAAACCCAAAATCCAGCTGAGCCTCGCATTTAGTTGCTGTGTGTCTTCAGTCTCCTTTAGTCCAGGATGTTTCTCTAGCCTTTTCTTCATGACAGTGACATTTCTCAAGTGTCTAAGCCAGTTGTTTGGCAGAAGGTCCTTCCAAATTTGCATTTCTGACTTTCTTCATGATTAGATTGAGGTTTAATGTTTTTAGTAGGAGTCGGAGAAGGGAAATATTGTGTCTTTCTCAGTGCAACATCAGGGGGTATAGGAAGTTGTTTTATCACTTTAGAGAGGTGGCATCTACCTTTATAAAAAGGCACCATTTCCGTTTGTAATTAGTAAGTGATCTGTGCTGTAATTCTTATGAGATGGTGTATGGTATCCTGTTTCCCAGCTGTCTTTCACCTGTGGCTTGAGAATCCACTGGTGATTGTTGACTGAACTGAACATTTTATGGTGGTTTTATATGAGGATTTTTCTATTTATATTATTCCCTCTATACTCATTAGCTGACATTCTTCTGTAGATATTTTCCTTCTCCTTTTAATTGCCTGTCTACTAATCTATACAATTTGGAATCGGTATGGCAGTCATAGACTCTTTTTTGAATTACTTCAGTTCTATCATGCATGCTTTTACAACAATCTGTCATGCCCTTGTTCATATTCTCTCACAGATAAAATCATTGATTAATGTATCATGATCTATCAAGGTCACCTGGAGTCAAGGATTAACGGCAACAGCAGAGGGAGTACAGAGATGCTGTGTCATCTGTAGAGCTAAGACACAGCCCATGGAAGTCCAAGACATGATCTGAGCCCTCAGGGATAAGCAGCATTAAAGAGGAGCAGAAACAAATGAAGGGAATTCCAAGAGTGGGCACAGCATATGCAAAGACTCAACATCAGGAGTAACCTTTATGAAGAATGGCCATTTTGAAATAGAGAATAGAGTTGTGGGAGAGAAAGGTGCCTGTCAATGTCAGGTGTGTAGTGCTTTTCTGGAGAGAGGGTACAGATGTTAGTGAAGGGAGGAAGTGTGGAGAGGGAAAAGTCATTGCTCTGTGGAACGTGAGCCAGTGGTAATGTGGAAGATGGGTAATGGGAGGATTCAGGACAGGGCATCAGTAGAGACATTAGAATCAAATCAGGGCCATGAAGGCTTGAACTAATTGTTGGTGATGGAAAATGGAAGGGAAGGGAAGACAGTTCAGAGGACAATGTGGTTAAATTTGGATATGAAGAATGAAGGAGAGAGATGATATTCAAGATGACCCAGGGACTGACAGAGAAGGAAGTGGGGAGAAAAATGGGGACAGGGACGCAGGTGGTCCTGATGTCAGGGGCACCGTCCTTGCACATCTGTATTCCCAAATTCCATGCAAAGGTGTGTAAAGTAGGATCCACCTGTCTGCTGGCTAGATCCATCTAGAGTAGGAAGTTTAGGGCAGGCATTTGAAATGTGAACATGTATTGGACTCCCTCAGAGATCTTGCTGAAATGCAGATTCCTCTTCAGTAGGTCTTGGTGGGGGCGTGGGACCCTGTCCTTGGTGGTGCTGAGGATGCTACTGGTCTTCAGAGCATGATTTGCACAGCAAGAGGTTAGAGGATTTCTATTCACATAAGCCAGGCCTGAAGCCCGCAGTTGTGAAAGACAGGTCACTTTCTCATCCCCAGGGATCATCTTTATGCCAGGAACCACCCAGCTGACAGCCAGGGACATTCTCTACCGTCTACAGATGTCCAAAGCCAAGGGCATTGTGACTATGGATACTGTTGCCCCCGAGGTGGACTCTGTGGCTTCCGAGTGTCCTGCTCTGAAAACGAAGCTCCTGGTGTCTGACCACAGCCGTGAAGGTTGGCTGGACTTCCGATCACTGGTTAAGTGAGTATATGGCCTGACGAACGTGCTCTCTGAGGAATGGCAGAAGGCCATTCACTCCCAGATGCTGATGGACAAGCACTGAAGCTCACCAGGTCTGACCGAGGAACCTCTTCCCTGATCATCACTGATTTGCTGTGTGACCCTGGAGTAGTACCTTCCCTTCTCTTGTCTGCAGTTGGTTTATCTGTAAAATAAGGAAATTGAACTTCCATGACTCTGTCACTAAAGTGCAATCACCCCTCTGCAAAGGAGATGTGTAAAGTCAGGGTTATTGTGTTGCACTGTAGGTGGGGAATCTGAAATTCTATTTTTTTATTAAGGTGTCATTGATATACAGTCTTATGAGGGTTTCACATACACAAAACAGTGGTTCATTATTCACCCATATTATCAAGCCCTCACCCCCTCCATTGTCTATCAAAGTAGTAAGATGTTACAGAGTCATTAATTGTCTTCTCTGTGCTGTACTGCTGTCCCAGTGACCTACCTATGTTGTGATTGGGAAGTATAGTGCCCCCTAATCCTCTTCTCCCTCCCTGCCTACACTCCCCAACCCTTCCCTTTGGTAACCACTAGTCCCTTCTTAGTGTTTATGAGTCTACTGCTTCTTTGGTTCCTTCTATTTCGCTTTGTTTTTATATTCCACAAATAAGTGAAATCATTTGGTATTTGTCATTCTCCACCTGACTTATTTCACTGAGCGTAATACCCTCTAGATGCACCCATGTTGTTGCAAATGGCAGGATTTCTTTTCTTTTTATGTTAGAATAAAATTCTATTGTGTATATATGGCACATATACACCATTCATCTGTTGATGGACACTTAGGTTGCTTCCATATCTTGGCTATTGTAAATAGTACAGCAATAAACATAGGGTGCATATGTCTTTTTGAATCAGGGATTTTGTTTTCTTTGGGTAAATTCCTAGGAGTGGAATGACTAGATCAAATGGTATTTCTATTTTTAGTTTTTTGAGGAACCTCTATATTGCTTTCCACAGCAACTGAACCAATTTACATTCCCAGCAACAATGTAGGAGAGCTCCATTTTCTCCACATCCTTGCCAGCATTTGTTCCTTGTCTTTTGGAAAGTGGCCATCCTAACTGGTGTGAGGTGATATCTCATTGTGGTTTTAATTTGCTTTTCCCTGATGATTAGTGATGTGTAGCATCTTTTCCTGTGCCTGTTGGCCATCCGTATTTCTTCTTTGGAGAAATGTCTGTTCAGGTCCTCCGCCCATTTTTTAATGGGGTTATTTATTTTTTTGGTGTTGAGGCATTTGAGTTCTTTAAGTGTTTTTGATGTTAATTCCTTATTGGATAAATCGTTGATGGATATATGCTCCCATACTGTAAGGTGTCTTTTTGTTTTGCTGATGGTGTCCTTTGCTGTACAGAATTAGTTTGATGTAGTCCCACTTGTTCACGTTTGATTTTGTTTTCCTTGCCTGAGGAGATGTGTTCAGGAAAAAGTTGCTCATTTGTATTCAAGAGATTTTTTCCTATGCCCTGAAATACTATATATTTTTTAATTTCATTTTTATTTTTTATTTTTATTTTATTTTATTTTATTTCTATTTTGGTATTAACAATGTACAATTACATAAGCAACATTACGGTTGCTAGATTCCCCCCTACTATCAAGTACCCACCACATACCCCATTACAGTCACTGTCCATCAGCGTAGTAAGATGCTATAGAATCACTACTTGTCTTCTCTGTGTTATACTGCCTTCCCCGTATACCCCCCCCCGCTACATTATGGGTGCTCATTGTAATACCCATTTTTCCCCCTTATCCCTCTCTCCCCACCCATCTTCCCCAGTCCCTTTCCCTTTGGTAACTATTAGTCCGTTCTTGGGTTCTGTGAGTCTGCTGCTGTTTTGTTCCTTCAGTTTTTTTCTTTGTTCTTATGCTCCACATATGAGTGAAATCATCTGATACTTGTCTTTTTCGGCTTTGCTTATTTCACTGAGCATAATACCCTCTAGCTCCATCCATGTTTTTGCAAAGGGAAGGTTGTATTTTTCTAGAAAGTTGTCAATTTCTTCTAGGTTATGCAGTTTGTTAGCATATAATTTTTCATAGTATTCTCTAATAATTCTTTGTATTTCTGTGGTATCCATAGTGATTTTTCCTTTCTTATTTCTAATTCTGTTTATGTGAGTAGACTCTCTTTTTTTCTTGATAAGTATGGCTAGGGGTTTATCTATTTTGTTTATTTTCTCAATGAACCAGCTCTTGCTTTCATTGATTCTTTCTATTGTTTTATTCTTCTCGATTTTATTTATTTCTGCTCTAATATTTATTATGTCCCTCCTTCTACTGACTTTGGGCCTCGTTTGTTCTTCTTTTTCTAGTTTCATTAATTGTGAGTTCAGATTGCTCATTTAGGATTGTTCTTCTTTCCTGAGGTAGGCCTATATTGCAATATATTTCCCTCTTAGCACAGCCTTCACTGCATCCCACAGATTTTGCGGTGTTTATTGTTGTCATTTGTCTCCATATATTGCTTGATCTCTGTTTTTATGTGGTCATTGATCCATTGATTATTTAGGAGCATGTTGTGAAGCCTCCATGTGTTTGTGGGCTTTTTCATTTTCTTTGAGTAATTTTTTTCTAGTTTCATACCTTTGTGATCTGAGAAACTGGTTGGTACACTTTCAATCTTTTTGAATTTACTGTGGTTCTTTTTGTGGTCTAGTATATGATTTATTCTTGAAAATGTTCCATGTTCACTTGAGAAGAATGTGTATCCTGCTGCTTTTGGATGAAGTGTTCTGTAGATGTCCGTTAGGTCCATCTGTTCTAATACTTTGTTCAGTGCCTCTGTCTATTTATTTTCTGTCTGGTTGATCTGTCCTTTGGAGTGAGTAGTGTGTTGAAGTCTCCCAAACTGAATGCATTGATTCTATTTCCCCCTTTAATTCTGTTAGTATTTGTTTCACATATGTAGGTGATCCTGTATTGGGTACATAGATATTTATAACAGTTATATCCTCTTGTTGGACTGACCCCTTTATCATTATGTAATGTCCTTCTTTGTCTCTTGTGACTTTCTTTGTTTTGAAGTCGATTTTGTCTGATACAAGTACTGCAACTCCTGCTTTTTTCTCACTATTAGTTGCATGAAATATCTTTTTCCACCCCTCTACTTTCAGTCTGTGTATGTCTTTGGGTTTGAAGTGAGTCTCTTGCAGGCAGCATATAGATTGTCTTGTTGTTTTATCCATTCAGTGACTCTACATCTTTTGATTGTTGCACTCAGATCACTTAAATTTAGGGTGGTTATCAATAGGTATGTACTTATTGCCATTGCAGGCTTTAGATTTGTGGGCACCATAGGTTCAAGGGTAATTCCCTTACTATCTAACAGTCTAATTTAACTCACTTTGTATGCTGTTACAAACACAAGCTAAAAATTCTTTTTTTTCTTCCTTTTTTGTCCTCCTTCATTCTTTATATGTTATGAATCATATTCTGTATTGTTTGTGTATCCCTTGGGGGACATCTTTTTAGCCTTAGGAATAGTTCTATCTATAGAAGTCCCTCCAAAATGTACTGTAGAGGTGGTTTGTGGGAGGTAAATTCTCACAGCTTTTGCTTATCTGAAAAAATTGTTTAATCCCTCTTTCAAATTTAAATGATAACCTTGCTGGGTATAGTATTCTTCTTGGTCCAAGGCCCTTCTGCTTCATTACATTAAATATATCATACCACTCCCTTCTGGCCTGTAAGGTTTCTGTTGAGAAATCTGATGATAGCCTGATGGGTTTTCCTTTGTATGTGATGTTTTTTCTCTCTCTAGCTGCTTTTAAAATTCTGTCTTTATCCTTGATATTTGCCATTTTAATTATTATATGTCTTGATGTTGTCTTCCTTGGTTCCCTTGTGTTGGGAGATCTGTGCATCTCCATGGCTTGAGAGACTATCTCCTTCCCCAGATTGGGGAAGTTTTCAGCTATTACCTCCTCAAAGACACTTTCTATCCCTTTTTCCCTCTCTTCTTCTTCCGGTACCCCTATAATGTGAATATTGTTCCTTTTGGATTGGTCACACAGTTCTCTCAATATTCTTTCATTCTTAGAGATTCTTTTTTCTCTTTGTGCCTCAGCTTCTTTGTATTCCTCTTCTCTAATTTCTATTCCATTTACCATCTCTTCTACTATATCTTATCTCCTTTTAAATCCCTGCATTGTATGTTTCATTTCAGATATGGAATTTCTTAATGATTGAATCTCTGTCTTAAATTCGTTCCTGAGTTCTTGAATATTTTTCTGTACCTCCGTAAGTGTGTTTATGATTTTTATTTTGAACTCTCTTTCAGAAAGATTGGTGAGTTCAGTTTCATTTGGCCCTTTTTCTGGGGTTTGTGCGACTTTGGTCTGAACCATGTTCTTTTGACATTTCATATTTCTGTGTGGTGCCCTCTAGTGCCCAGAAGCTCCAGTCTCTGGAGCTGCTCAGCCCCTAGAGTGAGGTTGGGAGTCTTAGGGGAGCGAAGCTGGTTCCTTGGGGGAGGAAAGAGCTGTTTTCCTGAATCCCACCTGCAGTGTCTGTGTCTAGTATGAGAGCCAGTGGGCCGAGCATACAGGTGTAAGCATCTGTGCTCTGTGGCTCTAGCTGTTGTAGGCGTGGCCTCCCTTTGATTGACCTGACGCCAGTGCATTGACTGCTGGTTTGCGAGCAGGTGCCTTCAGGCCAGTAGGAAGGCTTGGCAGGCTGCGTGTCACAGTGGGGGGCCTTGGAGCTGAGTAGGCAGCCAGCGGGATGGAGCACTTGAAGCTCCCCAAAGTTCCCAACCAGCTGGGCAGAGCGCGCCCATACAACCTTGTCCCCCTATCCCTTCTGTGCAGCAGGCTCCGTGCAAACCCTGCCCCTTCAGCTGCTCGCTGCTAGGGAGCCTGTCAGATCGCCCGCCTTTCCTTGGTCCCAGAGCGGCCGGATGTGGATCCCATCCTCCACAAATGGCCGGAATCTGTTTCTCAAGCACTCTGCCTGTCCCAGCTCCCCACCCTCTAGAGCACCACACAGAGTAGGTTTCTGGTTGCAGAGCAGACCTCCAGGGCAGGGTGTTCAGCAGTTCTAGGCTTCCAGCCCCTCCCCACTCCATTTCTCTTCCTTGGGCCAGTGATTTGGGGTGGGGGAAGGGCTCGTGTCCCGCCAGATCAAGGCTTTCATATGTTACCTTGTTTTGTGAGGTCTGTATGCAGTCTGGTGCAGCCTTCTTTCCTGTTGCTACTTTAGGGTTAGTTGTATTAAGTATATTTTCTCACTATCTGTGGTTTTGGGAGGAGTTCTCTGTGTCACCTCTCATGCTGCCATCTTGAATCTCTGAAATACTATATTTTATAAAAAATAAATATATTAAGAAGTTGGATACAAGATTAAAATGAATTTTTAAGGTAAAACTTGAGATTGCAAGAAAAAAGCTCAAGGCTGTGGCTGGCAGCCAGCTAGGATAGCACTTTCCATCTCCTAAGGTTTGGGTGTCTTTAGGAATACCTTGGAGGCAAAGTTAGGGAAGTGTTGAATTTGGAAAGAACCCTTCACCTCGAGATTTCTGCAAGCTTTCTGGCATTTTTCATATCACACACAAACCATGCTGGGTTTGTTTTCTTGAAGTAACCTTTCAATTTTTTAAGCACTATTTCAACCCCAAAAGACAAATATTTACACTGAAGGCACATCTTCCTAGATTCTAAAATCAGAGAATGAAGTGAAAGTAGCTTAAATAAAGCCTACTCTTTAAAACTTACTTAAATTGCCCAGAGTTGGGATGGTGTCATTTCTCAGCAAAAGCTCGTTTCCTCCAGCACTGGGATTATTTGCAGTTTCTCTGACTGATCACATAGGAATCTTGCATTTACAATCACAGTGGGTCTAAGCAACTCTCAATCTAGGAGAAACTCCCAAGAATCAAGGCAGACTGAGGGAAGTAAGATTCCCTCCACTATGTCAAGCTCATGCCAGAGCACATGCACATCTATATATGTTTCTTTCACTATTACTTTCCCTCTCCCCTCATCACCAAGGTTGTGGGGTTAAATTCCTGCAAGGAGCTAGTTACCTGTGAAAAAACAAGCTTAGCAGTGTGATGGATCAGACTGAGTTTGAATCCTGGCTCTGCCATTTGCTGGCTATATGTCTTCAAGGAGGTAACCTAATCTCTGGGGGTCTCAGTTTCCTCATCTACAAAATGCACATAAGAGCGGTACTCACCTCTTATGGTTGCTCTGAAGATTGAACAAGTTTGTACTTGTAAATCATTTAGAGCATTGTGTGAAACATAGTAAGTGCTATTTTAATGTTTGTTAGATTTAAAAATAACCCATTGCCTTTTCTCCATTTTTCAAATGAAGAAATGTCAGTCTACTTATCCAAGTCATCCAAGTCTGACTCCAAGCCTCATATCAGCTCCTTTGCTCTCCTAGAGGGTGGGAAAGCAGGAAGCATGACTTCTCTCCTTCGCAGGTCAGCATCCCCAGATCACACCTGTATTAAGTCACACCTCCTGGACCCAATGGCCATCTTCTTCACCAGTGGGACCACAGGCCTCCCCAAGATGGCAAAACACAACCATGGACTCGCCTTCCACTCCTGCTTCCCGTCATGGTAGGAAACAGCACTGATGCCGAGGCAGTGCACAGATTCGGTGCAGTGTGTGTGTGTGTGTGTGTGTGTGTGTGTGTGTGTGTGTGCACTTGTCTGCTGGGGAAGCAGCTGTAAGTAGAACTGGCTCCATCCTGTTTCTCCCTTCTGCTCTCCTTGGCTCAGACTGCCTAGAGTCGGAGGGGTGAATGCCCGGAATCCTAAGGGTTCACCAGACTGATGCCTCTAAATGATAAAGGAGGCGCCTGTGGGTCCTGCCTGAGCAGGTGCGGAGATGTGGAGAGGCTAGGTGGGAGAGTAGGCAGCAGGCTGTCAAGCAGACCACCCAAAGGCAAGCCATTGTTTCTGCCTGTGGTCCCGGGTTCAGTGGGGAAAGACAGAATGTTGTAACAATGTCAAATGAGGTGACAGGTCCTCTCCTCTCACCCTGTGTGGATGCAAGCTTGCGGTTCTCAGTCATGCACTGTTAGAGAAAATGATAGCTGGAAACAAGCCATGGCCCCTAACCTAGAACAAACAAACCTAGAGGCTGAAGCTGTAGCCTTGAGTTAATCATT
>JAVSCE010022550.1:0-61031 GCA_032199065.1 Smutsia gigantea | reverse complement strand
CAGAATGGCTAAAATATCTGCATAATCCACTTCCAGTTTCTTGTCCAACATGTTAAGAGATGGGAATTTGTTATTCCTATCCTCCAAAGAAAAAGCTGAAGAAACTGAAAATCAACAACTCTTCTTAGATCTGTCAGAGAATTAAAGTCACAGGGCAAATCACAGCACCCAAAACTGGAGACAGGTGTATACAGAGAATCAGAGCTTACTACAATTAGAAGCTAAAGCTGGAGCCTGGTAGGAACACACAGAGGGTAACTGACCAGTTTCTAGAGCTTGAGAGAGGATAACTAGGGATATAGCCTTAGCAGGGCACCCATACTTTTGTGAGTTATATCTCCAGGAGCTTCACCAGTTTCTCAGGGTAAAGATCAGAGAAAAATCCTCTCTGGATTTTTTCAATGGGGGTGGGGATAATTATATTGAAATAGGCCCAGAGCATTCTGTCTGATTAAAAAGACCCATTCTAAAATAAACTATTTTAGCAGATCCTAACACACTTGGGTTTTACCACAGCCTAACCAATGTGGAAGAAAGGAAATACCTATCTCCAGCTCCTTCTAGCCTTCCTGCACACTGCCCGCCCACCCTGCATGCTCAGACCAGCAGTGATCAGATATTGCTACCTGGCAGGCAGAGGGAGGGTTTCCCATCTTTCCCAGCCCTCTCTCAGCCCAACTGGGTAGGTGCCTGTGGGAGCCAGCTTGAAATTCTCCTTCCTCCCTGCTGGTGGCTCAGTCCCATGTTGTGCTCTGCTGAGCACTGCCTCACCCACCCTGATGGCCCAGCAGTGTTGCCATTGCTACCTGGCAGGCAGAGGGTGGCTCCATCCCCAAATATCCCCCAGAAGCACCCCACTGCATGCAAAGGGCCTGCTGTGGTGAATTGTCAACCTCTTCTGACAGAGATCAGCTTCTGCCAACAGACAGGCAGCAAGGTGGCCCCACCCACAGCCCAGCAATAGCAACTGTAGCTCCGCCACAAAAGACAGCCAGGCATTTGTGAGCACAGTCTTGAGCTTCTGGGCACCACAGGACACCTTATTCATAAAGCCATTACTCTCTAGACCAGGAGGCATAGCTGATCCATCTAATACAAAGGAAGAAACACAGAAACCCTGACAAAATGAGGAGGCAGAAGAATACGTTCCAAACAGAAGAACAGGATAAGACACCAGAAAGAAGGCTAAATGAAATGGAGATCACCAATCGTCTTAAAGATTTCAAACTAACAGTCATAAATATGCTCACTGACCTTTGGAAAAGAATTGACGATCTCAGTGAGAGCTTCAACAAAGAGATGGAAGAGTTCAAAACAAGCCACTCAGAGCTGAAGAATACAGTAACTGAAATGAAAATAAAATGGAGGGAATGAATAATAGATTTTTGCAAGTAGAGGAGACAATGACATGGAAATTGGAGAATAGGAGAACAATGAAGCTAAGGAACAGAGAGAAAAAAATATTTTTTTAAATGAGAGGAGGCTAAGAGAGGTGTGACAACTCCAAATGAAACAATATTTGTATAATATGGGTACCAGAAGGAGAAGAGAGAGACAAAGGAGTAGAAAGTCTCTTTGAAGAAATAATGGCTGAAAAATTCCCCAATATGGGGAAGGAAATAGATACCCAGGTCCTAGCAGTGCAGAGGACCCCTAATAAATGAATTCCAGGAAGACAACAAGAGATAGAGTAATTAAAATGGCAAAGATTAAAGATAAAAAAGAAATTTAAAAACAACAAGAGAGAGGCAGACAGTTACCTATAAGGGAAATCCCATCAGGCTATCAGCAGATTTCTCAGCAGAAACTTTACAGGCCAGAACAGAGACTGGCATGAAATATTTAATGTATTGAAACAGAAGAACCTACAGCCGAGAATCCTCTACCCAGCAAGGTTATCATCCAGATTTAAAACTTTCCTAGATAAATGAAGGCTGAAGGAATTCACCACCATGAAACTGGCCTTTCAGGATATGTTAAAGGGACTTCTGTAGATGGAAATGTTCTTAAGCCTATATATTTTTCATCAGTGAAAATAAACCTACAGTAAAGAGTAGACTAAATTACTTACTAAGCAAGTATGAAGTTAAAAAAAAACAAAAGTAGTAGAATCAACTATATACAAAATCAGTCAAGGGATACACAAAAAATGCAGATTATGACATCTAATACATAAAACGTGGAGGAGGAAGAAGAATAAAAAACAAGTACTTTTAGATTGTGTTTCAAACAGAGTGATTATAATCTTAATATAGACTCATATGTATTTAGGAAACTATCTATGAACCTTATGGTAACCCAAATCTAAAACCTATAATAAATGCACAAAAAATTAAATAAAAGAAATCCAAACAGAACAGTAAAGAAAACCATCAAATAATAAGAGAAGAGTATAAGAGAGGAAGAAATGAACAGAGAGGAACTACAAAAACAACTAGGAAACTATTAATAAAGTGCAATAAGTGCATGCCTATTAATAATTACCTTAACTGTAAATGGATTAAATGCACCAATCAAAAGACATAGGGTGTCAGAATGGATAAAGAAATAAGACCCATCTATATGTTGCCTACAAGATACTCATTTCAGACTAAAGACATAAATAGATTGAAAGTGAAGGGATGGAAAAGATATTTCATGCAAATAATAGGAAAAAGCAGGAGTAGCAGTACTTATATCAGATAAAATAGAATTCAAAACAAAGAAAGTAACGAGACAAAGAAAATTACATAATGATAAAGGGATCAGTCCAACAAGAGGATATAACCATTATAAATATATATGCACCCAAATAGGATCACCTAAATATGTAAAACATATACTAATGGAATTAAAGGGGGAAATAGATTGCAACACCTTCATTTTAGGAGGCGTTTAACACACCACTCACATTAATAGACAGATCAACCAGACAGAAAATAAATAAGGAAACAGAAGTGCTGAACAACACATTAGATCAGATGGACTTAACAGATATTTACAGAATATTCTACCCAAAAGCAGCAGGATACACATTTTTCTCAAGTGCACATGGAACATTCTCCAGAGTAGATCACATACTAGGCCACCAAAACAGCCTCAACAAATTATAAAAGATTGAAACTGTATCAAGCATATTTTCAGATCACAATGGTATGAAACTAGAAATAAATCACACAAATAATACAAAAAAAAATGATCACATGGAGGCTAAACAACTAGAATTAAATTACACAAAGAAAAAAAACCCCATGAACACATGGATGCTAAACAACATGCTTCTAAATAATCTATGAATCAATAAACAAATCAAAGAAGAAATCAAGCATGCATAGAGACAAATGAAAACAAAAATACAATGGTTCAAAATATGTGGGCACCGCAAAAGTGGTTCTAAGAGGGAAGTACATTGCAATACAGGCCTAACTCAAGAAACAAGAATGATCCCAAATAAATAGTCTAAACTCACAACTAAAGGAACTAGAAAAAGAAGAATGAATGAAACCCAAAGTTAGTAGAAGGAGGGACATAATAAAGATAAGAGTGGAAATAAATAAAATAGAAAAAAAATCAATGAAACCAAGAGCTGGTTCTTTGAGAAGATAAACAAAATAGGCAAACCCCTAGCCAGAGTTATCAAGAAAAATAGAGAAGGCACAAATAAAATCAGAAATGAAAAAGGAGACATTACAAGTGACACTACAGAAATACAAAGAATTATTAGAGAATTCTATGAAAAATTATATGACAATAAATTGGACAATCTGGGACAAATGGAAAAATTCCTAGAAAAGTAACAACCTTCCAAGACAGACCCAGGAAGAAATAGCAAATCTGAACAGACCAATTACCAGCAATGAAATTGAATTGCTAATAAAAAATTCCCCAAAAAACAAAATCTCAGGAGCAGATGGCTTCACAACTGAATTCTACCAAACATTTAAAGAAAAGCTAATACCCATCCTTAAAATATTCCAAAAAGTAGAAGAGGAGGGAATACTTCCAAACTCATTCTATGAGGCCAGCATCTCTCTAATACCAAAAGCAAAGACACTATAAAAGAAGAAGAAAATTATAGACCAATATCCCTGATGAGCACAGATGCAAATATCCTCAACAAAAAATTAGCAAACTGAGTTTAAAAATACACCAACGGGATCTGGCTGCTTGGAGGGGACAAAAAGATGGCAGTGTCAGAAATAAAGCAGAAATCTCCTCCCAAAACCACATATAATAGGAAAATACAACAAATACAACTATTCCTAAAAGAGTGACCAGAAATAAGATTGCACCAGCCAGTCTACATCTGGGAAAAGAGAACAGAAAATATACATCATGGAAAAGGGTAAAGTAACAAAGTCACAACCTGGCAGGACCCGAGCACTTCCCCCACCCCAGCTCACTGGTGGGAGGAAGAGAAACAGAATGTGGAGGGAGGAGAAGCCAAGGACTGCTAAATACCCAGCCATAAAAATCTACTCTGGGAGCACAAATCCAGATTGCATGGTACTCTGGAGATTAGAGGGCTTGAAAAGCAAAGTCAGAGACAGATTCCAGCCACTTGTGAAGAAAAGTTTTCCACAACCGGCTGCTCTGGGACAAAAGAAAGGTGGTCACTTTGAAACACTTCCCCACAGTGAGAGGGCTGCTAAGGGGGAAAGCATTACACAGAGCTTGCTGCTCAGGAGAAGGAACAGGTGGACAAAATCCTCCCAGCACACTCAGGCCAGCAGGTTGGGAACTTTCAGGAGCTTCAGGTACTCCACCCCCCTGGCTGGCAACACAGCACTGAGGCCCCCCATGGTGATAAGCAGCCTGCAGTTCCTTCCTCCCTTCCAGCATGTGCACACAAACCTGCACCCCCGTCATCATGCCAGGCCAGCTGGAGGGCCGCCCTGCCTACAGCAACTACAGTGGCTTAACACAGAGGCTGCTCCCTCTGCTCATGGCTAACTGGCCCTGACAGCAGAGGCAGGCTGTGACCGGGAAACAGGAAAGGGCTCTGCCTTCCAGGCAGGCACTGGCATGGCTCACCTATGAACCCACCATAGCTACAGGACAGCATGAGGGCAGCCCTGCCTATGGCAGCTTAGGGGATTAACTCAGAGGCTGCTCTCTGCCAGCAGATCACTGGCCCTGACAGCAGAGGCTGGCTCTGTGTCCAGGAAGCAGGAAAGTGCTTGCTCTTTAGGGTAGGCACCGGCACCGCTTGCCTGTGACCACTACCATCATTCCAGGTGCTGGGCAGCTCTGAAGAGCAGAGCTTCTGGGCACTAGAGTATGTGGCCTACACAAACTTAATATTTCTCATTAGCCAATATGATTATGAAAAGGCAGAAGAACATTGTTGAATCCAAAATCCCTCAAACACCAGAACAAGGGCTCAATGAAACTGAAATCACCAACCTACCTGAAAAACAATTCAAAATAAAAGTGATAAGCATGCTAATGGAGCTACAGGAAAATATTCAAGAGCCATGGGATGAATTCAGGAGGGAGATACACACTTTGAAAAATACAGTAGCTGAAACAAACATACAAAGGAGGGATTTAAAAGCAGATGGATGAGATAGAGGAGACAGTAAATGGAATAGAAATTAGAGAACAGGAATACAAAGAAGCTGAGGCACAAAGAGAAAAAAGGATCTCTAGGAATGAAAGAATAATAAGAAAACTGTGACCAATCCAAATGGAACAATATTCGCATTATAAGGATATGAGAAGAAGAGAGAGAAAAAGGGATAAAAAGTGTCTTTGAAGAAAAAATTGCTGAAAACTTCCTCAGTCTGGGGAAGGAAATAGTCTCGCAGGCCATGGAAGTGCACAGATCTCCCAACGCAAGGGACCCAAAGAACACAACACCTATTCTCAAGGGCACATGGAACATTTTCTAGAACAGATCGCATACTAGGCCACAAAAAGAGCCTCAGCAAATTCAAAAAGATTGAAATTGTACCAACAAGCTTCTCAGACCACAAAGGTATGAAACTAGAAATAAATTATGCAAAGAAAACAAAAAAAGCCCACAAACAAATGGAGGCTTCACAACATGCTCCTAATTAATGGATCAATGACCAAATTAAAACAGAAATCAAGCAGTATATGGAGACAAATGAAAACAACAGGTCAACACCCTAACTTCTGTGGAATGCAACAAAGACAGTTCTAAGAGGAAACTATACAGCAATTCAGGCCTATTTAAAGAAGGAAGAACAGTCCCCAAAAAAACCAGTCTAAATTCACAATTAATGAAACTAGAAAAAGAAGAACAAATGAGGCCCAAAGTCAGTAGAAGGAGGGACATAATAAAGATCAGAGAAGAAATAAATAAAATTGAGAAGAATAAAAGAACAGAAAAAAAATCAATGAAAACAAGAGCTGATTTTTGAGAAAATAAACAAAATAAATGAATCTCTAGCCAGACTTATTAAGAAAAGAGAGTCTACACACATAAACAGAATCAGAAATGAGAAAAGAAAAATCACTAGAGACACCACCAAAATACAAAGAATTATTAGAGAATACCGTGAAAAATTATATGCTAACAAATTGCATAACCTTGAAGAAATGGACTTTATACAAAAATACAACCTTCCAAGACTGACCCAGAAAGAAAGAGAAAATCTGAACAGACCAGTTACCAGCAATGAAATTGAATTGGTAATCAAAAAACTACCCAAGAACAGAACTCCCAGAGCAGATGGCTTCTCTGCTGAATTTCATCGGACATTTAGAGACCTAATACCCATCCTCCTTAAAGTTTTCCAAAAAGTAGAAAACTCATTCTATGAAGCCAGCATTACTCTACTACCAAAACCAGGCAAAGACACCACAAAAAAAGAAAACTATAGACCAATATCCGTGATGAACATAGATGCAAAAATATTCAACAAAATATTACCAAACCAAATTCAAAAATACATCAAAAAGATCATACATCATGATCAAGTGGGATTTATTCCAGGGATGCAACGATGGTACAACATTCGAAAATCCATCAACAGCATCCATCACATCAACAAAAAGAAGGACAAAAACCACATGATCATCTCCATAGATGCTGAAAAAGCATTTGACAAAAGTCAACATCCATTCATGATAAAAACTCTCAACAAAATGAGTATAGAGGGCAAGTACCTCAACATAATAAAGGCCATATATGGCAAACCCACAGCCAACATCATACTTAACAGTGAAAAGCTAAAAGCTTTTCCTCTAAGATCAAGAACAAGACAAGGATGCCCACTCTCCCTACTTTTATTCAACATAGTACTGGAGGTCCTAGCCATGGCAATCTGACAGCACAAAGATATAAAAGGCATCCAGATTTGTAAGGAAGAAGTTAAACTTTTGCTGTTTGCAGATGACATGATATGGTACATAAAAAACCCTAAAGAATCCACCCCAAACTACTAGAACTAACATCTGAATTCAGCAAAGTTGCAGGATACAAAATCAATACACAGAAATCTGTTGCATTGCTATATACTAATGATGAACTAGCAGAAAGAGAAATCAGGAAAACAATTCCATTCACAATTGCATCAAAAAGAATAAAATCCCTAGGAATAAACCTCATCAAGGAAGTGAAAGATCTATACCCTGAAAACTACAAGACAGTCTTGAAAGAAATTAAAGAAGACACTAATAATTGGAAATAAATCCCATGCTCTTGGGTAAGAAGAATTAATATTGTCAAAATGACCATCCTGCCTAAAGCAATCTACAAATTCAATGCAATCCCGATCAAAATACCAACAACATTCTTCAACGAACTAGAACAAATAGTTCTAAAATTCATATGGAACCACAAAAGACTTTGAATAACCAAAACAATTCTTAGAAAGAAGAATAAAGCGGTGAGGATTACACTCCCCAACTTCAATCTCTACTACAAAGCCACAATAATCAAGACAATTTGTTACTGGCACAAGAACAGGGCCATACATCAATGGAATATAATAGACATCTTACATATAAGCCCACACATATATGGCCAATTAATATATGATAAAGGAGCCATGGACATACAATGGGGAAATGACAGCCTCTTCAACAAATTGTGTTGGCAAAACTGGACAGCTACATGGAAGAGAATGAAACTGGATTACTGTCTAACTCCATACACAAAAGTAAACTCGAAATGGATCAAAGACCTGAATGTGAGTCATGAAACCATAAAACTCTTAGAAGAATACATAGGCAAAAATCTCTTGAATATGAACATGAGCAACATTTTCATGAACACATCTTCTTGGGCAAGGGAAACAAAAGCAAAGATGAACAAGTGGGACTATGTCAAACTAAAAAGCTTCTGGTCACCAAAGGACACCATCAGTAGAACAAAAAGGAATCCTTACAGTATGGTAGAATATATTCATAAACGACATATCTGATAAGGGGTTGACATGCAAAATGTATAAGGAGCTCACCTATTAGCAAATAACCCTTTTAAAAAATAGACAGAGGATCTGAACAGACATTTCTTCAAAGAAGAAATTCAGATGGCCAAGAGGCACATGAAAAGATGCTCCACATCGCTAATCAGAGAAATGCAAATTAAAACCACAATGAGGTATCACCTCACACCAGTTAGGATGGCCAACATACAAAAGACAAACAACAACAAATGCTGGCAAGGAAGTGGAGAAAGGGGAACCCTCCTACACTGCTGGTGGGAATGTAAATTAGTTCAACCATTGTGGAAAGCAGTATGGAGATTCCTCAAAAAACTAAAAATGGAAATACCATCTGACCTGGGAATTCCACTCCTAGGAATTTACCCTAAGAATGCAGCAGCCCAATTTGAAAAAGATATATGCACCCCTATATTTGTAGCAGCACTATTTACAATAGCCAAGAAATGGAAGCAACCTAAGTGTCCATCAGTAGATGAATGGATAAAGAAGAGGTGGTACATATACACAATGGAATATTATTTAGCCATAAGAAGAAAACAAATCCCACCATTTGCAACCACATGGATGGAGCTAGAGGGTATTATGCTCAGTGAAATAAGCCAGGCAGAGAAAGACAAGTACCAAATGATTTCACTTATCTGTGGAGTATAACAACAAAGCAAAAACTGAAGGAACAAAACAGCAGCAGACTCACAGAACCCAAGAATGGACTAATGGTTACCAAAGGGAAAGGGTTTGGAGAGGGTGGGGGGATGTGAGGGATAAGGGGATTAAGGGGCATTATGATTAGCACACATAACATGGGGGGGGGCACGGGGAAGGCAGTATAGCACAGAGAAGACAAGTAGTGACTCTGTAGCATCTTACTATGCTGATGGACAGTGACTGTAATGGGGTATGTGGTGGGGTATTGATAATAGGGGCAATGTAGTAACCACAATGTTGCTCATGTGAAACCTGATCATAAAATTGTGTATCAATGATACCTTAATAAAAAAAATACACCGACAGGATCATCCTTCATGATCCAGTGGGATTTATTCCAGGGATACAAGAATGGTAGAATATTCAGTCAACGTGATATAATCAATCTGATACACCACATTAGCAAAAGGATGGATAAAAACCATATGACTATCTCAATAGATGCTGAAAAAGCATTTGACAAAATTCCACATACATTCATTATGAAAACTGCACAGAATGGGAATAAAGGAAACATATCTCAACATAATAAAGGCCATATATGAAAAAGCCACAGCTAACATCATACTCAATGGTAACAAGCTGAAAGCCTCTCTATGACCAGGAAAAAGACAAGGATGCCACTTTATTCAACATAGTACTGGAAGTCCTAGTCACAGCAATCAGACAAGATAAAGGTAAACAGCATCCAGATTGGTATGGAAGAAGTTAAACTGTCACTATTTGCAGATGACATGATACTATATACAGAAAACACTGAAGACTCCACCAAGATCCATGAATCAATGTGGCACTGCATTAACATAAAGAAAATTAAGAATCATATCATCTTAATAGATGCAGAAATAGTATTTGCAAAATTCAATGTCCATTTATGATAAACTACTCAACAAAGTGGGCACAGAGGGAATGTACTTGAATTAATAAAAGCCATATATAACAAACCCATATCTAATATCACACCAAAGTAAAAAGCAGAAACTAAAACACTTATGAAAGATATCAAGAACACCTAATAATTGGGTTGGGACCCAATTCCACTTTGAGGTGGAGAGTTTTCCCACACACTGCCAAGCAGTTGTCAGGATACCAGCTGGTTGTCCTACAATTCAACTAAGTTCTGACACTATCTATCTAGGAACTAAAGAGAAATGAGCAAATAATTGGGAAGAATGTGTTATTTTGACTGTGGAGTAGGGATGAAGAGTTAATGGATGTTTTTCCTTCTGTAGGGCTGTTTAGCATAAATCTGTTTCTACCTACAGCCTCACCATAACAAATCAATGCATTGGTCAGGAGGAAAACAACAAGGGATTGGGCATGGGTAAGAAAAACTTTTTAACTGCTACTTGGAAAACAAAAGCAAAAAATAAATAAATAAATAAAATTAAAGCAGAAGCCAAAAGTAAAAGCAAAGAGCTAACCAAAAACTGAAAGCAACCTTAGAGTGCATTTCTTACAAGTAGTGAGTCAGTAACATCACCTTTCTAGACAAAGGACAGTTCCTTATTCCTCAGTGATTGTAGAGGTACAGAAGTGCTTGTTTTACTAATTGAGGCCCTGGATTAAACTACTAACTTTAGAATCTCCGGTTTGGACATTTTTGGGGGCATGGCTTATTTTTCAGGGTTGAAACAGTCATCATAAAGTCTATGTGGAAGAAATACAGAAGAGGGATAATTATTCCACTCTTTTTCTGAAAGACTGTTATTCAGCTTTGTCATCAGGCATCACATTTCTCTTTCAGTTAGGTCAAGTTGTCTCTATAGGGCAACCAAAGCACACATTCATTCATTTTGTCAATAAACTTGCAGAATGGTTGTATGATCCCTTTATTTTCTATTCCTCTGTATTAATTTGAAGAAAACGAAATTATTATATATCAAACAATTGTTCTCCATTAAAAGGCATTTTTTTACACAGTATCATTTATGCAAAGTCAAACAATCGATCTTCATTAAACAGGCAATTTGATTTGTTATGGGATTTTTTTTTATTAATCAAGCAACCATCTTGGACTTTTTCTTTAGTTAGTTCTAAATAAAACTACTGGGATTCTTTAAAAACCTACCACTCTTCCATGTTTGCTGTGCATAATAAAATTTTTTGACATCTTTTTTAAAGAGTATTTTTAGGACAAGAAGAAAGTTTAGTTTTAGTAACCACCAGCTCCCCTACCTTCTATGCATAAGGTTAGCATTTAAATCCCTGATTGATGCCTAAGTCCAAATACCTCACCTACCCTCCAAAGCTACTGTGTCTCCTCACCAGTAGTCTTAATAACTACTTTTCATTTAAAAAATGTTTTTCCAAGTGCGTATAATTTGCTGCATAATTTCCTAAAAGAAAGAATTTACAGAATCATATATTTTTTAAAAATTTGAATAGATAATATATTTATGGCACAAAATTCAAATGATACTAAAGAGTATATGGTGAAATGTAAGTCTCCAACCCTTCACAAGCCACAAAATTTCCTTCCTTTGAGGTAAGTCACCATTACTAGTTACTTGTTTCCTTTCAGAGAAATGCATGTGTAAGCATACAGGTGTAAAAATACATCATGGAATTTTAAACATAAGCCTCAGAAATAATAAATATCATGCTACAGCATCTTTCTCACTTGTCTTTTATTACTTAATTGCATGTAAAACATTCTTTCCATTAGACTACCAGCTTCTCAGAGGCAGATAGAGTAGTTGTATTCATCTGTCTATCATTAATGTTTAACATATATGACATTATAGGAAATACCTAATTAACATTGGGAGAATTTAGACAAAACAGCTTATTGTCCAGCAATGTTTGAATAGGTAAATGATTTAAGATAGTGGCAAGATATTTGTCCAGTCCATGGTAGATGTAATGATGATAGAAGACTGCATATGTAACTGGTTATCTCTTTCCTTGTCTGTATTCCCATTGCTGCTATACTATTTCAAGTCTGTATTAACCCTCACTTTATGAAAGGTATTCTAACAGGCCACCCTTTCTCCATTCTTCTTTCTATCCTCTATTTCTCCCTTAAGTTCCCTGTACATTGCTGTCAAGCTATCCTCCTAAATCAACAGCTTTAATTATCTCACTTTATAAGACTACCAAATTCCAATGGCTCTCACTATATACCAATGTAAAGTTCAAAGTCTTTTGTGCAGCAAGCCTCTTCCAATTTGACTTCAAATTACTTTTCTAACATTTTCTCCAGAACTCATATGCCTACTTCCATCAAATTGAACTACTCCCATTTCCATCAAACAAAAGCTGATAAGATCTAAGAGTATATGAGAAGATACAATGGATTTTCTCAAGAATATTAATCTCTCATTAAGAAGTATAGTACCTTTTAATTTATAGTTTATTATTTCATATACTTAACAATATAGGTAGCAGAAAAAACAGTTAATGAAGATGTGTAAAAAATAGCGCACAGATCATGTTCTATGGTAGCATGACTTAAGACACTTATAATTAAGTCATTTTACTTTTTAAAAATAGTATGAATTCCTGTGGCCTTAGCATGTTTTTAAAATCTTTTTATTGAAGTAAAATTGATATACAATATTATATTGGTTTCAAGTATACAACACAGTGATTCAACAGTTACACACTTTAGCATGATTTTTTTAAAGCAAAAGAACAATATTCTTAAATAAGTGAAACAATCTTTTTTTCTGTGGAGATGCATTGACTTTTCCTCCTTTAGAGTTATCACATTTCTTGTGGACTGTCCTCCAGATTTAAGCATTTCCTTTAAAGGTTTAAGAAGTTGGTCTAGAGAGAATTTCCCAAAACTTAATGAACACTAAGCTTGGGAAGCCATTTGTCAATCCAGTAGTGAAAGAATTGTACTCTTGAGGTTTTGCAGATTTTCTTTCACCTTGTCTTAAATTTATTTGAGTCACTAGTGAGGTGATTTTGCTATGCCTGTGAGCTGAATCACGCTAAAAATAAAAAGTATACTCTAATTTATGTGGATTCTAGAAGAGCTTCAAAGTTTGCTTCTTCCATTTTCTCTATGTCATACTTACATTTAAGGCATTTCTACCTGTCAGGTGATCTCAGTGGTGGGAACCTTTAAAAGAACAGGAAGATATATTTTCAAATGTCTTTGGCCCCTTAAGTGTGAGTAGGTCATTGGTTGTTTACCCTTATGGTCACGTGGCTGATTGGGAGCTGCAGCTTGCTGACACTACCCACCATTACAAGGGAGTATATAGTATTGTGTATCACTAGCCCTGGTAAAGAAGTTCGAGATTTGAACTATGGTTTCTACTGAAAGCTTATTGCTTTCTCACAAGTGTAAAGTCAAAAACTCATAACCTGAACTATCATAAGACAGGGACTGTTTGTACTCAGCAAATATCATAGCATTACCAGTACCTTAGAGGCTCAGTAACTCATGAGAAACTAATCTTTTGATTCCCACTTTTTGAATGTTGAGAAACACTGTTATTCAATACTTGCCTTCCACACAGCCTTTTGGTTTGGAGATGTTAAAAGGAACTTCACCTTTGTCTCTAGGACTCTCTCCAAGTCTGACTCCCTATGAAATTTAATGCTGGCCCTTTTGTTCTTCATGCATAAATAGACAGTCACAGCTGCATCTCAACTACTGCCTGGTTGACAGCAGTTGTAAAATATCTTGATTATGAGATTCACTCCAATTATAGAGATATAAAGTGCAAAGTGTGTTTTTTGGAATTGAAATTGATAGTGCTTTTATCCTTAAAACTTTATCTGTGAGAAGTCTTTGAGCCTAGATTCATGTTGCCTTCCCATAGTGAACATTTACCAGTTGCTTGGGGGCGGTTCCAACCTTGAGCCATTTTATTTTTTGTGGGGGTGTGGGGGAATTTTTTTTTATTTAGAAGTATAGTTGACATACAATATTACATTAGTGTCAGGTGTATAACAATGAATTTACATTTATGTACATTCTAAAATGATCATCATGATAAGTCTAATTACCATAAAAATTATTGCAGTATTGTTGACTATACCTATTCCTTATGCTTTACTTTTCTTCCCTATGACTTATTAATTTTATAATTGGAAGTTTGTCCCTCTTAATTTCCTTCACATATGTTGCCCATCACCTGACCCCACCACTCTGGAAACCACTAGTTTATTCTCTGTATTTATGAATCTGTTTCTGTTTTCTTTGTTTGTTTTGTTTTTAAAATTCCACATATTAAGTGAAATCATGTTGTATTGTCTTTCTCTGACTTATTTCACTTAGCAAAATACCCTCTAGGTCCATCCATGTTGTTACAAATGGCATCATTTTGTTCTTATTTTGTGGTTGAATAACATTCCACTGAATATATATACCACATATTCTTTATTCATTCATCTCTCAGTGGACACTTAGGTTTTTCCCATATCTTGGTTATTGTAAATAATGCTGTAATGAACACAGGGCTGTATATCTTTTCAAATTAGTGTTCTCAGTTTCTTTGGATAAATACCCAAAGTGGAATTGCTAGAACATATTATAGTTCAATTTTTAATTTTTTGAGGAATCCTCATACTGTTTTCTCTAGTAGCTGTACCAGTTTACATTCCCACCAACAGTACCTGCCAACACATCCTCATCAACACTTGTTATTTTTTTTCTTTTTTATAATAGCCATTCTGATAGGTGTGAAATTATATCTCATTGTGGTTTTTATATGTCATCATGCCCTCTGCATTTTCCTGATGATTAGTGATGTTGATTCAGCATGTGTGTGTTGGCCATCTGTATGTGTTCTTTGGAAAAATGTCTGTTCAGGTCTTCTGCCCATTTTTTAATTTGATCGTTTGTTTCTTTGGTATTGACTTGTATAAATTTTTATATTCTTGGATATTAACCCCTTTTCAGATATATGATTTGCAAATATCTTTTACCATATAGCAGGTTCCCTTTTATTTTATTGATGGTTTCCTTTGCTATACAAAAGCTGTTTGATTTGATGTAGTCACAGTTGTTTATTTTTGCTTTTGTTGAGGAGACAGATCTAAAAAATACTGCTAAAACTGACGTCCAAGTATTTACTGCCTATGTTTCCTTTTAGGAGTTTTATGGTTTTAGGTCTTACATTGGTCTTGAATCCACTTTGAGTTTATATATATATAGTGTAAGAAAGTGGTGCAGTTTTGTTCTTTTGCATGTAGCTGTCCAGTTTTCCCAGCACCATTTAAAGAAATTATTTTTCCCCATTATATATCCTTGCCTACTTTGTCATAGATTAATTGGGCATGTATACATGGGTTTATTTGGGGGCTCTCTATTCTGTACCATACCATACTGTTTTATTACAGCTTTGTAATATAGTTTGAAATCTGGGGTATGATACATCCATCTTTATTCTTCTTTCTCAAGATTGCTTTAGCTATTCAGGGTCTTCTACAGTTCAATACAAATTTTAGGATTATTTTTTCTCGTTCTGTGAAAAATGCAATTGGTATTTCAATAGAGATTGCACTGAATCTATAGATTCCTTTGGGTAGTATGGATATTTGACAATATTAATTCTTCCAACACATGAGCAAGTGTATCTGTCCATTTATTTGTGTTATCTTCAACTTCTTTAATCAATATTTTATAGTTTTCAGAGTCTAGGTCTTTTACCTCCTTGGTTAAATTTATTCCTTCACATTTTGTTTTGTTTGATGAAATTGTACTTGGGATTATTTTCTTACATTTTCTTTCTACTAGTTTGTCATGAGTGTATAGAAAGGCAATTGGTTTTTGTATATTGATTTTGTATTCTGCAACTTTACTGCATTCATTTATTTTCTAATAGATTTTTTGTGGAGTCTTTAGGGTTTTCTATATGTCATCATGCCCTCTGCAAATAGTGACAATTTTACTTTTTCCTTAGCAATTTAGATGCCTTTCATTTCTTTTTCTTATCTCATTATTGTGGCTAGGACTTCTAGTACTATGTTGAATAAAAGTGGTGAAAATTGACATCCTTGCCTTGTTCTTGATCTGAGAGGAAAAGCTATCAGCTTTTCACCACTGAATATATTAGCTGTGGGTTTGTCTTATATGACCTTTACTATGTTGGGGTATGTTCCTTCTGTTACCTACTTTGTTGGGAGTTTTTATCATGAATGGGTGTTAAATTTTGTCAAATGCTTTTTTTGCATCTGTTGATATGATCATATGATTTTTATCTTTCCTTTTGTTAATATGGTGTACCACATTGATTGATTTGTGTATATTGAACCATTCTTGCAAATGTCCAACCTGGAATAAATCCTGTTTGATTGTAATGTATGTATTTTTTAATTTACTTTGCTAATATTTTGCTCATGATTTCTGTATCTATGTTTATCAGTGATATTGACCTGTAATTTTCATTTCTTAGGTTGTAGTGTCTTTGTCTGATTTGGTGTCAAGTTAATACTGGCCTTGTAGAATGTATTTGGAAGTGTTCTTTCCTCTTCAATATTTTGGAATAGTTTGAGAAGGGTAGATATTAACTTTTCTTTAATTGTTTGTTAGAATTCACCTATGAAGCTGTCTGGTTCTGAACTTTTGTTTCTTGGGAGTTTTAAAATTACTGATTTAATTACATCACTAGTAATCAGTCTGTTCAGATATTCTGTTTCTTCCTGGCTAATTCTTGGAAGATTATATGTTTCTAGGAATTTATCCATTTCTTCTAGATTGTCCAAATTGTTGGTTTATCATTGTTTGGATTAGTCTCATAATCCTTTTTATTTCTGTGGTGTTGGTTAAACTTCTCTTTCATATCTGGTTTTATTTTACTTGTCTCTTTTTTTTCTTTATTAGTCTGGCTAAAGATTTATCATTTTTTAAATGTTTTCAAAGAATCACCTATTAGTTTCATATATCTTTTCTATTTTTTAAGTCTGTATTTCATTTACTTCTGCTGTGATAATTTTTTCCTTCCTTCTACTAATGTTGGGTTTTGTTTGTTCTTTTTCTAGTTCTTTTAGGTGTAAGATATTTTTATTTGAGATTTTTCTTGTTTTTTGAAGTAGGCCTATATTGCTGTAATCTCTGTTAGAACTGCTTTTGCTTGAATTCCTGTTTGATTGTGTTGTATGTGTTTTCAAGGATGTATTGCATTCCTTGAATTTTGCAATGTTGTGTTTCCATTTCCTCTTGTCTCAAGATATTTTTTTATTTCCTCTTTGATTTCTTCACTGACCCATTGGTTGTTTACTAATATGTTATTTAGCCTCCACTGTGTGTGTGTGTGTGTGTTTTCCAGTTTTTTCCTTGTAATTGATTTCTAACTTCATAGCATTGTAGTCAGAAAAAATGCTTGATATTATTTCAGTCTTCCTAAATTTATTGAGACTTATATTGTGGCCTAACATGTGATCTATCCTGGAGAATTGTTCCATGTGCTCTAGACAAATATGTATTCTGTATGAATATCATGAAATGTTCTGTATATATCTATTAAGTCCATCTGTTGTGTATCATTTAAGGTCAATGTTTCCTAATTTATTTTCTATCTGGATGATCTATCCATTGATGTAAGTGGGGTATTAAAGTCCCCTTCTAATGTATCAGTGTCAATTTCTCCTTTTGTGTATTTTAATATTTGCTTCATTTATTTAGATGCTCCTGTATTGGGTACATAAATATTTACAATTGTATCCTTTTGTTGCATTGATCCCTTTATCATTATGTATGCTCTTATTTGCCTCTTGTTACGACCTTTGTTTTAAAGTCTATCTTGTCTGATATAAATATTGCTACCCTAGCTTTCTTTTCATTTCCATTTTCATATATTATCTTTTTTATACCATCACTTTCAGTTTGTATGTGTCTTTAGGTCTGAAGTGAGTCTGTTGTAGGCAGCACGTAGATTTTTAAAAATCTATTCAGTCATCTGGAGCATTTAATCTGTTTACATTTAAAGTAGTTATTGATAGGTATGCTATGTTGTTAATTGCTTTCTAGTTGTTTTGTAGCTCTTCTCTGTTCCTTTCTTTTTCTTGTGGTTTGATAACTTTCTTTAGTGTTATGTTTGGGTCCCTTTCTATATATTTTTTGTGTATCTATTATAGGTTTTTGGTTTGTGGTTACCATAAGGTTCATATAGATTACCTTTTTATACAGCTGTTTATTTTAAGTTGATGGCTGCTAATGTTGGAACATATTTTAAAAGCACTACATTTTCACTCCCCATCATGTTTTATGTACTTGACATCATTTTTACATCTTTTTGTTTAGTGTATCCTTTAATAATAGTAGATATACTTGATTTTACTACTTTTATCTTTTAACCTTTGTGCTAGCTTAGTAAGTTACCTTTATGCTTAGCTTTATTCTGTTACCTTTATTATGTTTGCTCTTACGAGTGAAATATTTTCTTTTATAATTTTCTTCCTTCTAGTTATGCCTTTTCTTTTCTGATTAAAAAAGTTTCTTTAACATTTCTTGAAAGGATGGTTCAGTGGTGGTGAACTCCCTTAACTTTTGTTTGAGAAACTCTTTATCTCTTCTTCAATTTTGAATAATAACCTTGCTGGGGTAGAGTATTCTTGGTTGTATGTTTTTTTCCTTTCAGTACTTTGAATATATCATGAAACTCCTTTCTGCCCTGCAAAGTTTCTACTGAAAAAGCAGCTGATATCTTTTTGGTGTTCTCTTGTATACAACTAGTTGCTTTTCTCTTCCTGCTTTTAAGATTCTCTCTTTATCTTTAATTTTTGACATTTGTACTTCTTGATGTGGGTCTCCTAGGTTCATCTTGTTTGGGCCTCTTTGTGCTGCCTGAACCTGAATATCTGTTTCCTTCCCCAGGTTAAGGAAGTTTTCAGCTAAACATTTCTTTAAATAAGTTTTCTATGCTTTCTCTTTCCTTCTCCTTTTGGGACCTCTATAATGCAAATGTTAGTGCTATTCATGTTGTTCTTGAGTTCCCTTAAACTATTCTCACTTTTTAAAAGTTCTTTTTTCCTTTTTCTATTTAGCTTGGAATATTTCAACTGCCCTGTCTACAATCATTCATCTGTTCTTCTGCAACCTCTAATCTTCTATTGATTCCCTCTAGTGTATTTTTCATTTCAGTTATCATATTGTTCAGCTCTGATGAATTCTGTTTCATATTTTTTACCTCTTTGTTGAATTTCTCATTATGTTGTCCTCCCAAGTTTGGTGAGCATCTTTATGTCCATTACTTTGAACTCTTTTTAGGTAGATTGCTTATCTCCATTTCATTTAGCTCTTTTTCCTAGGATTTGTCTTGCTCTTTTGCTTGGAATGTACTCCTCTGTCTCCTCATTTTGCCTGAATTTATGTGTTTCTTTTTATTTACTAAGTAGATCAGCTACATCTCTTGGTCTTGAAGAAGTGATCTTATGTAGGAGGTACCTTATGGGGCTCTGAAGTACAATCACTTGTGGTCACCAGAGCCAGGTATTCTAGGAGTATACCCTGTGTGGTCTCAGTGCACCCTCTTGTTGTGGCTTGGCTGTGGCTATTCCAGGTGTGCTAGTCACTGGGGCTGGCCCCCCAGTGTGACTGGCTTAGAGGGTAGCTGTGACTGTACATGTACCCTGGTGGGTGAGGCTGGCCTCCCTCAAGTGCAGGAGCTGCTTTGAAGTAGCTCTGGGCACAGCCAAGGTTACCCCATTTGGTATGGCTGGGAAGCAGCCACTTTCAGTGAGCACTGGTCCTTGCTGAGAGTGTCTGTTGTGTATGATGGGGCAGACACCACTTTGCGGGGTTGCCAGTCCCAGCTAAGGTTGCCCACTGGGTCTGATGGGCTAGGAGCTACTTTGTGGGGGTGCTGGGCCTAGCTGATGTTGCCTGCATAATTTGGTGGTCTGGGAGCCATCTGTTGGTGTAGTCAGTTTGGGCAGGACAAGTCTATAGAGGAATGCCAGTGCAGGGCAGTTGGTGCTATCAAGGTAAATGGAGAGCGTCAGAACTGGTACCTGCCAGAGTTGGGTTAGCTAGACAGAAGGAGGGCAAGAAAAATGGTACTTAAGTGTTTTTGTTCCCAGAGAAAGTTCCTACAGATCCCTGTCCTTCTGACATATACCCTAAAATTAACCAATAAACGTCCTTCACCCAGGCCCAGGAGCTTTTCAAACTGCTGCCTTTGTGCTCCGTCTTAGCAAGCAGCTTTTGTGCATGGGCCCTTTCAGTGTGGAGTCTGTTTCCTGTAACCCTCTGGTTCTCCCAGAGTTAAGCCCCATTGCTTTTCAAAGCCAGATGTTATGGGGGCTCACCTTCTTGGTGCAGGTGCCCTAGGTAGGGTATGCCAAATGTGGTGCTTGAACCCCTTGCTCCTCAGAGAGAACCTCTGCTCCTGTGATACCCCTTCCCTTGTGGGTTACTGCAATGAGGATGTGGGTCCTAACCAGACTGTGTCTCTTCCCCTTTTACCCTTCTTGATGTGTTTCTTTTCTTTAGTTGTGGAAGATATGTTCTGCTAGTCGTCAGGTTGTTGTCAGAGAGACTTGCTGTATACATAGTTGCAGCCTTGGTGTGTCTGTGGGAAGAGATGAGTAGGATGTTCCTACTTTGCCATTTTGGTTGGGTATCTCTGGAGGACTTTAAATTACATTCTCCGCTCAAGATATATTTTTTGGCTAGGCAGATAATATGAATTTAGACTATAGATTCTTGGGATAACAGCTTTGGTTATGAATGAATTATTAGGGAAAATACTTTTTTTCATTCAACCCAGTATCAAGGTTAAGATCAGCAAGTTCTTCTGCTGTCTCTTCTGCATGTAGCTTTTTGGTTTAGCTTAGTGTTGATTTGATTTTTCTTTCTCATTTACCCTTACACCTTTGGCTTCCACCTTTATGAGGTGTTTCTTTTCATTACATACCTTGAGCATATGCACTTTATCTCCTGTCCCTCTTCTACGTCCATGCAGCTGTCAAAGCAAAAAGCTTACAAACTCTAGGATCCAGTAGAAACATTTAGGATGAAATTGACATTGATATTAACTTAAATCCCAGGTTTCATTTTGTTTGACTTCTATAGAGTTCCTTTTGTATCAGCTCAGCAATATACTTTAAAAGATGTTCTTTTTTAGTTGAGAGGTTCATCCTGGTAACTAGCCTGCCATCTGACTACCTTGGTAACTCATTCATTCAGTCATTCAGGATGAAACAAAGTGTCTAGTATAATACAGTCACTACAGTGAAGTATTAACTATTCTGAGAAATAACTGTTCTATAAATTTCTTTAATTTAGGGAACTACCTTAACATTGTTCTTATCTTCCTAAGTTCTAGCTTGGATATCAGTCATTTATGATAATGGAAAATCTGGAGACAGGGAATATCAATGTTTTTTTTTTTTGCATTCTCAGTATTAGAAAGATATCCCAAGCCTTTATTCTCAAATCATCTGTTTGGTTTCCAAAACTTATTTAAGATTTGGATTCATTGAACATTTTGAGCCAGAAGAGTTGCTCAGTACTATCACAATTTTTGTTTATTTTAATTATTCCTTATTTAAACTTTTTTGGTTTATGGTTTTCAGTAAGTCAGAGTATATACTACCCATCACAAAATTGGCACATCTCTTAGTGTACCTTAAATCTACCTAAAGTTGGTTATATTAAGAAGATTTTTTTCTATTATATATTATTTCAATCGCTAAAATATCAAACTATGTAGCCACTGATTAAAATGGTGAAGAAGCATAGCTGTGAAATGCGAGGTATCAGCAGAGACAGACAAACTGGATTGTATTAATTAGAAATGTAGAAAGGGCTTTGTTTGCTGGCTTGCTTGTTTGCAGTTCTAGGCTGGATTGATTATTTTGAACATGCATAAGAAAATAGCAGGTCTTAGGCTATATCTACATCCAGTGAAAAATATAATTGCTTAGGTGTATGTGTAAAAATTTCCTATGGGTCAATATGTGTACTTTGAGGCACACTGATGGTTAAACCAGGCATTGAAAGTAGATACAATTTATATCCCTGTTTACTGATTCACAGCATGCTTTTTGCATAAGTATGTATGTTGGTTAAGGAGATAGACCTGTGAATAGCAATACGTTCTGCATTGGTGTCTAGATTAGGTTAAATCCTTTTGTTATGTGCTCTTCTCCTTTTATTATATTCATACAGTAATGCATTATCACTTTTTCCATTAAACTTTAAAATCTATGAGGGAAGACGATTTGGCTATTGTTTCTGCCTGTAGTTTACTGCCTGTCACATTGCTATATTTTGATTATGCATACACACACGCATATACATATATATGTTTACTTACTTATACATATATATGTTTACTTACTTATACATATATATGTTTACTTACTTACATTTTAAAATTCAGTTGCTACAGCTCAGAATTGAAAGATAGTCTTTATAAGAACTGGGCAGAGAAAGAACTGTTTATCAAATATCACTCCTCCCTCCCCAGATTCTGCTTTTCTAACATACACTTGAAAACAGTGACAATGATGATCATTCAGTTCAAAGGACAAAACAAAATACCCAGTTCTGAATTTTCAATAATAGGAATGAATTAGCAGCATCATAGGAAGACCTATAGCTCTGACAGTGAAAGAGTCACTATTTCAAACTAGCAAAGCAGAAGATAACTCTAAGCACAAAGAACATTTTATTTTCAATCCCCAGATCTCTCACCATAGAATGAAACATTTGAAGAACATGTATTTGACAGCAAAGTAAATACCATTTGGTTGACAAAAAAACTTTTACCAGCAATTTTTTTTCTAAAGGCAGACTGCCATGTGCAGCACCTCATTTGGATGCATCTGGAGTCTTAGAATCTTAACTACCTTATGTTCTCCTAAAAATAGACCTTGAAAGCTTGTTTGGAGGTTCCAGGAGGGGAGCATAGCTACTGATATACCTTTGGCTGAAGAATGGCCCTCCTCTACTGGGGAAGGTCATCTTCTTCCACCGAGCACACAGCTTTGGGAGGGATGCATATGGAGAAATGAGGGAAGAAGAGGTCACTGCCTAGCCAGCAATATCAGCTGAATCAACCTTGGCAATCAGTAGGTGACAGTTGTTGCAGCCAGATCACCTTCACATCTGTCAGGCAAAATTTTAAAGTAGTTTGGTCTAAAGTAAAATTTTAAAAATTAACAGACCTTTTAATCTTCTCTCTTTAGTGAAGCATCAGATAACCATCAGCTTTACTTTTTTCCCTTTGGGGATCTCATTCCTGGAACCCACTGTTCCCCTCTTATTGGTTGGTTACCTTCTAGATTTGCTACCCATTCCTCTTTTGAAACTTCCCTTTACCATTATACAGGGAATTTCCTTCATCCTTGTTTTGTCATTTCTTTCTTGCAATCCATGTCTTCCTCTTTCTTGGTCTATTGCTCTTTTGGTGGTACACATCCTCCAGTAGTTTTTGGAAAATGGTACTTAAGAGGTACATTTTTGGATTATTACCTATCTTAAAATGTCTTTATACAACTGTCACATTAGATTGGCTATGCATAAAATTCTACATTGGAAATAATTCAGAATTTTGAAGGCAATGTTTGCTAGCTTCCAGTGTTGTTTTAAGAAGTACAATGCCATTCGCATTTCCAATCACTTGTAAATATACTATATTTTCTCTTTGGAAGCTTTGGAATCACCCTTTTAACCTCAGTGTTCTGAAATTTCACTAGAACATGTTTTGATATTGGTCTCATATTCATTGTGTTGAACACTCATTGGGTCCTCAAAAAAAATTTGTGTTCTTCCTTTGTGGGAAGTTTTCTTGTATTATTTCTTTGATCATTTTTTCTCTTCTGTTTTCCTTCCTGTCTCTTTCTGGATCCCCTAATTCTCAGATAATAGACCTCTAGATTGGAGTCTAATTTTCTTTTCCTTTCTGTTGTCCTTCTATCCTTTTACTCTTTTGCCTAGATTTCCTAAATTCTTATATTCATTAAGTAAATAGGATTTTTATCCATGAATCCCAAAGTTAACCTTCAACATATGCAATATTTTATTGTTAAGATACAATAATCCTTATTCACATACTGTATTCAAATACTTATATTTTAATCTTCAACTACTTCTGATTACAAAAGCAGTACAGGATAGATTAGAACCCAAACAAACAAACAAACAAACCCTCAAGGAACACTAGGAATACAAATAGTAGAAATTAAGAATCTCCTATAATCCTATTACCTAATAAGAAACCCTTTAATATTTTTCCATGAAAATTTTAATGTGTGTGTGAGGTCATACCATTTTTTAACTCAAAAACAATACATCTTGGGCATTTTCAAACTCTCTATTTTTAAAATAACTGCACAATATTCCATTTTGTGGATATACCTTTATTTAACTATTATGTTATTGAAGGTTATTTGAGATTTGTATACTTTTTTGTTTATGCAAAAATTCTACAGTGGAAATCTGCATACATATATCTTTGTACACTTGTATAGTTGTATCAGTGGGATAATTTCCTTGAATTGCCATAACTGGGGTCAGTGGATAAAGTACTTGTTTTTAAGTTTATAGTCCATAATAATTTAGTAATCACTTTGCTACTTTAATTGGTATTTAAGGTATCACAGGAATTGCTTTTTATTCTATAATCAGCATTTACTTACTCCTGATTTCTTCTTAAATAACAAGGAGTTGCAATAATTACCATCTTAATCTATTATGAATTGATTGTAGATCCTGTGGAATGTATATAAATTAAGGTAAAGGCAGAACAAATAAGGCATGGCATGGCTGGCTCATTATCCTAGCAGCATAAACTTTATTATCAAATGTATGAAGTATATATATCCCCATTTAGATGCTTCATCAGTTTAGAAATAAAACACAATGACTTGTCAAGAGAATGGGAGTAGGAATTGCCTACTTCCCAGGTTACTCCCAAGGAAAGGATGTTTAAGAAATTGTGGATCATATCTGTGCAGATGGGTAGAAAGCTTGCTTTTTCCAGAATGTTAAGGCAGAGCTCATGGACCAAAGGCTGTTCTTGATTCTATAAAATTCTAGTCTATTTCAGATAGATGATATCCTATAGTCATGTTAGGAACCTAATGTATTTTTCCTGCTAATCTGTTTTTACATTTCTAAAATATGTTTAGAGTGCTAGAGTACTTATAAGTATTATTTGATAAATAATGAATGAACATGATTGCCCAATATGCTGAAAGTATAAAGGACTATAGATAGCTAGGTAAATTTATAAATAAATAAGTAAATTTCTGTTAAATTAAACTTCATTCTCTTTAGAAAGTGTAAAATAGTCAACTATTTAAAAAATATATATTCAACACTTAAGTGTATTCTAGTCTTCAACAAATATTAAGTACTAATGGTCATTGTTATACATTTATTGTAACATTTGGAAACACGTTTGAGAATAATTAAGCTTAAGAAATTAAATTAAAGGAAACTTTCAGTATCCTATGTAATATCACTCTTAAATTATATATAGTAAGTAACAAACATTGGAAGTGGAATCATAAAAGATGGTAATGGCTGAAAACATATGCATATGCATATAGCATAAAGCTTATTCATTACAATCATAGTGGATTATTAGGAAAAACTGGGATTATTTGGGAGTATATTTCTTACATTTTGAGGATGATGACCTAAAAATATCCAAATGTCCTATCTTGCCTTTACCAGAGAAAAGATATTACAGCTTTTTGGACCTTGTGACTGAGCTCTTTGGCTATTTCTTTGCCTGACCATGTCCTTCATTTAGAAGAAATGACCCAAACCATATTCATCCCATGGTTATTTGTTACTCTTATATAATGTTATTTAAAAAAATGTTCTCTTTACTCCTTCCTGACATTTACCTTTTTTGTCTCTCTCTAGAATTCAGAGACCCAAGTGTAGGCTATTCTCTGCTATTGATTTACTCTGTTTGTCACTTTAACTCTGTAGGCTCTTGTCCTTATCTCTGTAATAAAATGTTTAAACAAAGTAATCACCATGGTTTCTTCCAATTTTATATTTTGAGATTATATAAAGTTCAATCTCTTATAACCCTTCAGTGGCTTTTCTCCTGCACTAACAATAAAATCAGAACCTCTTTCCATGGCTTATAAGCTCTTACATAATCAGCCCTGCCTCTATCTCCTACTTCATTTTGTGCTGCAATCCTGTGCTCTCTACAAACCAGCAACATCAGCTTCCTATCCTTTTAGGGCTCAACTCAACTATTACCTTCTCAGAAAGATTTTCTTTGACCCCTTTATTTAACATAAGCTACCTCAGGGAAGTTACTCAGGCACTGTCATATTGCCTTTTAAATCTCCCTCAAACTCTGTATCATAACCAGTTGTTAGCTTTGTTTCTTCTCATGGCAGATTAGGATGTTAGCTTCATGGAGATGGAACCTGGTTTACCTTATTTATTCCTGTATCTTCAGTGTCAGCACAGTTCTTGGCATATAAAAGGTGTTAAAAAAAAACTTATTGTTAGAAGAGACTGAAAGGGATAGAGCTGACACATGAACCAAGAAACGGGGGCCAAAACAGACACTATGGTATATTATGCTGTTTAAAATCATCAGTGAAGCCCTGTAGTCTACTTGTAGCAACCACACAGCCAAACAGTCAATCTAAATTGATGTCTTGGGTAGCTCTGGTATAAACCATAGGAGAAATTGCAACATTTGATGGCTTTTTCTCAGGAAGATAGAAAAATTGAGAGGACTGTGAGCTCCTTAGTACAGTTGTAGGTCTCCATTGTTCTCCAACCAGGACTTTCTTTTTTTTTTTTTTACTTTTTCTCAGATCAGGTTCCAGAGATAATAATAGTAGGAAATTTAGGCTGAAATGGACCTGAGAGCAATTTCAGGGAAGATAGAGTCAGGGTGAAGTTTGGATGATATCAAATATTTTATTACTTAGCTTTTTGTTGTTTTTAAAATAGTGCTAGTATATAAGGCAGAGAAAAACTACTAGAATAAAACCCAGAATTTAGGATTTAATCAATATCTATTTGATTTAACCAAAACCCCTGAAACAGTTTAATAACTTCTTTTCCAAAAGCAACTTAATTCATATGAATAGCACATGTATATTAGGACTTCAGAGGCTTGAGTTTAGGCTCTGCTCTGCTGTTGCCTTACTCTATTAGTCATTTCAACTCTTTAGGCATTAGTATGTATGTATATTCATATATATATATTATATATATATATATTATATATATATATATATAATCACTATGGTATCTTCCAGTTTAATATTTATGATTTTGTCATATGGACTAAGTACTAATATATGGACCATGATCTTTGCCTTTTGAAAATTTGTCCCTTGAAACTATATTTTGGAATGAGAAATTGTAATATCAGAACTCATAATTGAGCTGGGCCTTTGGAAAAAATTTAGAGACCATATTTTTTATAATGCTTAACAAATAGCAAGTACCAATTCTTTGAGTGATGTAACTGAATCTGGTCCAAGTTATGACTTATTTAACTACATCCAACCTATCATGATAGAATACCTTTGGATAAGTAGATTGTCCCCTAAAAGCTTACCCACTGCATTTACAATATGTTACTAAAATAAGATCATAATGTCCCATTTATTAGAATGAGAACTAAACAGCCACTAGAGATGGCTGGCTTGATCCTAAGTGAGGTCTTTTTCTTTTTCCCTAGATATCCAACAGGAAGTGTTTCATTTTAATATTGGCTCTGTTACTATCCACATTTATATGGATAAATATGATTGACTGTTATGAAAATCACATCACAGCTATTTTTCCTACTTTGAACAAAGTGACCTTTCTCATTCACATTCACCTGCTGTTTTCCATGTGTCACAGAAGAACCAACCACCACGTGAGAAGTGAAAATCTATCCAAAGAAAATGTTGCCTGCTCAGACCCATTATTCTTTTACTTAACTCACATTAGCTTGGAGGTTCAACTATAGTGACTAGGTGGGATTGTTTACTCAGGCAACATATGCACATGAATCTTATTTATAATACTTTATGTAAATAACAATCAGTTAATCAAAAAGCACCACAAATTTTGAATTGCTTTGTGTTATTCCTGAGATGGATATCAGGACATCATACTCACCTCATTCTTATCCACAGCATGAGGAAACATGCTATGGTAGCAGTTGGAAGACAGAGGCAGCATAGTTGAAAAAATAATCCCTAAACTACAAGGAGGAAGCAATTGTCTGTGAAGAGACTCCAGATGAGTCCCAGAACTAAAGCAGTCATGAGGATGTAAGATCTATACCACTATGATATAGTCACATAGCGATTTGTAGATTTTAAAGTTTTTCATATTCATTCTCTCATTTGAATCTCATTAGCTGGTGATTTAGCAGGGCAGGCATTATGATTATTTTTTAGAGATGAAACAAGTGTTTTTCTATTAACAGACAACCAGTGGTTAGTAGAAGTAAGGGGGCATACTTCACTTATTGAGATGTTTACATCATAATATAATTTAAAAACTCTTCACTAATTTATTTTCTATATGTCTGGATAGAAGGATGCTGATCAAAAGCAAATAAATTTTGACACTGAATTGCCAGGTAACATGTCATTATAAAAGTAGATACTGCTCTTTTGATATTCTAATTGACCATGTAATAATAGAAATTTTGTGTTAGCTATATAAATGATTTATTACAAGAAGACGATAGCTTCAAGTTGTCTAATACTGTATTTTATTGTTTTTCAAGTATTGATTTCACACCTATTTACCTTGATTTAAAAACTTACATTTTATTTTGCATTCAGCTCATACCCAATTAAGTTTAAAATGAATGATACAGCATAAGTTATTTGGAAGTAAACCATTTGTCATTAGAGTGAAATTAGGTCATGGGATTTATGGCAGCTGTCAGTTCAGTGAAATGGTGTACTCTTATTGTATCTTTGAATCATTCCGTCTTTCTATGTTCACACCTCCATTATCCATGTCTATTATCATGTACTAGCTGCTATTCTGTTCCACAGAAAAGGGCATAGTTTTCAACTTCCTCTACTTTTAGAAGGCATACTTTCCTGCAGGTCAGTTTATAAACAAAAATGATCAATGTTTATTATTGTACTGAAATCAGTATTGTGACTTATTTGCACAAAATTAATTAGGACAAATTCTCCATATTCTGTTAATAAAAGCTCACTTTTTTAAATTCAGGAGAAACATTAACACCTTTCCTTTTATCATCCTTAAGCAGCTCTCTGGCATAATAATGATATTTTAAACTGTGTGAAATATCATATTGTAATAAGACACTTAAATCTGTTAGTATTTTTTATATTTTAATGAAAAAGTAACAATGACAGCTTTCCACATTCCTTTTAACATTCATTAGGTCACTTAGGCCTTATATTGTGTGAAGTAATAATTATCATCAAAACATTGTCTCTTATTCAATGTGAAAAACATTCTAATTCAAATTTAATCAAACAAGTATTGAGAATGCTAAGGGAATGAGATATATCTCTTTTGTGAAGACAGTCAAAACTTCCTCTTTGCTGTGGCCAGGAATGCTCCATCTAGAGATGGTCCAAGAGATATGAGAAGACTCAAGAAAACATGCTTTTAGCAGTTTAATGAAAGAGCAGGGCTTTTACTTAAGGAACTATAATTATAAACACCTATAATCATCCTGCTAAATAAGGATAGGGAATTCTCAGCACCTCACAGTAATTATCTAGGGGTATGAAAGAACTAAGAACACCTGGAGACTCTGAGAAGGTAAATGACCTGAGGCAGGGTCAGCTTCATGGGCATGTGACCTGTGAGTTGCACAGGGCCAGGGTCTCAGAAGAGCCCTGCACTTAAATTCTCTGCTTTTGCTTTCTTGAAATGCTTAATACTTTTTGAACAAGGGTCCTCAACTTTTCCTTTTGCTTTAGGCCTTGCAAATATATAGCCAGTCCTAACCTGAGAACACCTGAGAGACCAACTTTTGGATGAGGTAGCTGGTTAGTAGGAAAGACCCATGCTAGCAGCTTTGCCAGTAAGGTGCATTGAGCGAACTAGAGTAGAAAGCTGTGCAGACTGAGTCCTTCTTGGAGAGGAGTACTGCTTTGGAGAACAATGAATATTTTTGGAGGACTTGTGAGGAGGAAATGCAAAAAGGTAGAAAGATGTTTCTTTCCTTTTGGTACCTTGCATCTTATTACATTATTTAAAATGGATTTCACAATGGCTTTCTAGATTAGCATTTTCCAAACATTTTTAATTGCCCACTCCTATCATTATAAAAATATGTAAGTGTGTATCTCCCCAATACAGATTTGTTAGCTTAAAACTTATGTATAATATTACTATAAAATGATGTTGTATGTCAGCATTGTCAAATTGAAGTATAGTGTGAGCCAAAAATGAGAGCCACATATGTAATTAAAAATTTTCTAGTAGCCAAATTAAAAAATTTTTTTAAAGAAGTGGAATAATTTTTAATGTGTTTTAATTAAGCCAATATATCAAAAATATTATTTCTAAATGACATCAATACCAAAATTATAGAGATATTTTACATTTTAAATTCTAAGCCTTTGAAATCTGGTCTATTTTTTAAACTTTCAGCATCTCAATTCAGACTAACCATTGTTTCAAGTGTTCAGTAACTCTGTGTGGCCAATAGGTATAGTATTGGATAGTGTAGTTTTAAATATTTTAACCCATAAAATATAACTAAACAATGTATTAAAAATTAAAGAATAATATAAAAGGAAGGTCCAAGTTCTAATATCTTTTTCCCATATCCTAGTGGATGGCCTTGTAAATTCCCTTTAAATCCTTGTATTTTCCCAATTCCTAGTGGATGTGGATATGTGAAGCCCACATTGAGAATAGTAGTCTACAGTCATGACTGAATCTACTACGTATCTAGGTATGACAGTTCTGGAAGGTGAAGTTTTTTATGCCAAAGGTAGCATTGATGCAAGTATTACCACACCCGTACCCACACCCACACCCACACACACACACTAATTTCTTTCAAGAGAAGGGAACGTGGAGCTTATCTCTTAACTGGAGAATTTTCAACTTTAACATTTAAGAAGAGTGTGTGAGATGAGATATTCTGGCAGCCATCTTTGAAAAATAAAATCTGCCACAATTCCTTACCAGTGTATAAAGTTGAAGCTCTAAGAAACTGCACTATACTGATCCTGCTGGCATATGTTCCATATCTCTTCACATGTACATATTACTCTTTGAAAAGCTCAGAAAGAAATATGAGAAACTGGATCGATAAGGAGGATATATCTGGTTATGGAAGACTTTTTGTGCCATACCATGGATTTATATTTCTGGTGATTTTTCAGCAGGGGAGTAGCATAGTCAGAGTTGTAATTTTAGAGAGGTTCCTCTGACTGCAGTGGGAGGGTGGACTTAAGAGGTCAAGCAGGGCCTAGCGCAAGTAGAAAGCAAATTAATGTATTACAACAATGGTCTCAGCTTGCTCACCAAATCTCATCAGATACACATGCCTGCTTATTAAGATGTCCTATTTGGAGTACTTGTCAAGTAAAGTTCTAAACATAGTAACAGTTAGAAGCAATTGAAAAAGCTTATAATGAAAATGTTAAGTGTTTGAATCTTAGTGACTTTGAGCCTGTACTTAACAGTGTCCACTCCTATTTCCTTCTCCATGTTGTTCTACTACTTCCCCACAAATCCAAACACATTCAATTTATCTTACATCAAAGAGATTCCAAGTGAAGACATTCAGCTGCCTCTATGGCATACACAAACCCAAAAGAAGTCAAAGGTCTAGAGAGCAGAGATAAAGATGGTTAATGTCAGGACTATATTAAGGCAATTGAGCAATATTCTACAGAACAATTTTAAAAAATTAAATGACTTTTCAAAAATGTCAGTATCACAAAAGATAAAAGAAGACCAAGGAATTGTTTCAGATTAAAGGAGATTAAAGAGATATTATAACTAAATGCAATCCTGTATTAGATCCCAGATTGAAAATAGTTTCCATTAAGGGCATTATTGGGAAAATTGGAGAAATTTGAATATGGACTGTGTATTAAACAATAGTATTTTATCAATGTTACATTTCCTGAATTTGATAATTATAATATGGCTATGTAGGTGAGTATCCTTATTCTTGAGAGATACATGCTGAAATATTTCAGGGTGAAGGATCATCATATCTGCAACTTAAATTTACTCTTACATGACTCAGCAAGAAATAACTAGAATAAAGGTTACACATATTTATATACTATATAGAAAAAGATAAATCAAATGTGCCAAAAGTGTTAGCAATTGGTGATCTCAGTAAAGAAGTATGGGTATTCATATTTGCTATCTTTATAATTTTTCTGAAGATTTGAATTTTTCAAAAAGATCTATTTTAGAGATGCACAAATACTTACAAATATAATGATATAATGTCTGAGATTTGCCACAGAATAATCACTGGTGGGAGATGAGAGTGGGTGGAAGTATAGATGAAATAATATATTTCATCTATAGAGTTATAGATTGTTGAAGCTGGATGACAGGTATATAGGGATTCATTATACTATTCTCTCTACTTTGGTATATGTTTGAAAATTTCTATAATAAAACATTAAAAAAGAAGACAGCAATTAGAGGTTTTAAACACAGAAGAGTATGGTGCCCCACCCTCATAAATAAGTAAAAAGAGACAATGCTAATACTAAAGGAAAGAATTCCATTTAAGTTGTAATATTGCCAATTCTACTTTAATGAGGGAGGGACAAGGGTTGCAGATTTCAAATATCACATTCTTTCTAAAGAGCTTTTAGATGCTGCTCATAGTATTGGTGTCCTAGCCTATACTTAATTTGTTTATTGGATAATTCAGGATTAGTTGATTTAGGGACAGGAATCAAAAAGTAAGTTAGGGAACTGCATAAATAGACTTATTTTACTAGAAAAAGTTACATGATAAAAAGACAAACTTCCAGAGGGTCTCCATTTTTTCAGACCCTAGATTGTATAAATGTTGATCTGTATAAAGCTGTGAAGTAAGTTGGTAAAAGTCTAAATCCTTCTACGTTTTTCATTGGTTCAGAGACTGAGGTTTCTAGCACAGCTGTTTTCTTTTCATAATTACTCCTAACCTTCACATATAAATGTTCATCTGCCAAACATTTGTAAGAAACAATTCATAAAATCCCAAATTTTTGATGAGATGCAAACTCGTTTCACACTTGTGCTATTTTTCAGAATTCCCTAGGTGACACTTCTCCAAAACACAAATCTATAGAAAAATGAAAAATTCTGCCAAAATGATAAATTTTGTTAGGAGTACAGTTATGAGGCCCTTTGAACAGCACAGAAAACATAGACTACTTTGTGTTACCTTATATTTATGAAGGGATTAACACTGGGAAAGGACTTTAATATGGGCAAATGTTGTGAGACACACCACAATGAACAGATAACGTCTTTTGTTCATTCCGTTGCTTAAAAGAAGATTTACAGCCACCTTTAAAAGTGAAATTTCTATGTAGTAGTATACATTCTCTGTTTGCATCAGAACTTACTAAAGTAAGTTAAGGTGAACATGTAACACTGGACTGAAATAATTAAGTAACGATGGGACATATATGTTAAAATAAAGCAGTTATAAACAATGAGAATAAGCAATTTCAAATTCTTTAATGTTAGTCATGATAAAGCTTCTTTCAAATCATTCTGTTCTTTCAATCACTCTAGCAAACTCTTATTTCAGATATAGCAGATTCTATTTCCTCACTTTTCTTTTGATTCCACATAGTTACTATGAAGGAATAAATTGATAGATAAATATAATGAAATGTTTATTGGCAGAGTGAAAATACCCCAAACATTTTCAGCTGAAGGATCAGCTATTCTCAGCTATAACTTGTAGTCATTTGGGCTTATTTCCCAGCATTGTCTGGGCATAGTAGATTCTTTATAGGAAAACAGAAAAAAACCCAAACCAGTAAGTTGAAGGTGTTTTTTTTTTCTTGCTAACTGCTTTTCCCATTGTACATTATTATATGCAGCAATATTCTAGGAGTTTGGCATGTGTTTCAAAGTACATGTATAAAATTACTCATGCTTACAGTATGAATTTTGGTGTATTGTTTTTGGTCAATCAAAGCAGCATTTGTGTTTATACATAAATATGAATTTTAGAGCTATATGTGATTTTAGAATGCATGAAAATAACACACTCTCATTTTGCAACTGAAGGAAACGAAGACTCAATAAGGCCTTAGGGATTATTCTACATGTTGCCTGACAGGGTTCCCAGTGGATTCAAGCCCCAGTTATCCACAGCATTACCTAGCTCAATAAGGCACTTTTATTAGCTTTACTTCCTTCCCTATTTCAGCCTTTCCATATCTCCAAAATAAACCATCTGCATGGAAGTCCTTGTGTCAGACTCTTTTTTGGGGGGAACACAAACGAGGAGATATAGATTTCAAATTATCAGTAATATAAAGTTTGATGTGTGATACTAAGCAAAATGAATTTGAAAGGAAAAGTATCTTCTAAATTTTTTATTCCTTGCAGCAGTAATACAAGTAATTCTTACTTGTATTTTAGAATAACTCTTCATGTTTTAAAATTTATACATGTGAATTATGTTACCTGATGTCTGAATCTAAAAGATTCATCTTAATCTTATTCTCATGAACAGAATACAGTGAAGAATGCGAGTAGAATTCATTCTCCATTCTGTCCCTTGGAGTTCCTTTTTCAGGTAAGCTTCTGAGACCCTGTGTATGTAACACCAAAATACCCCATCAATTAATTTTAAATTGTCATGTCACTGGTTTACAGCTGTATTGATAAGCCCAACTGTGATGGTTAGGAATTTTCTGGCTAAGTAGCAGAAGATACAACTAAAAGTGACTTAAACAATTAGGATATTTATTATCCCACATAACCAGAAGTCAAGGGATGAGAATTTTCCAGACTTCATTGGCTCAGTGATGACTTGGTTTTCCTGAGAGTCTTCTATATTCCCTCCATGGGTGCAATATTACTATTATTATTGTTATTATATATTTTTTTGTGTTAACACTTAACATAAGATCTTTGTGTTTGCAAATTTTACATATCAAATACAATATTGTTAGCTGTAGATATAATAGATTTCCAGAACTTTTATCTTGCATAACTGAAACTTTGTACCCTTTTGACCATCACTTCCTCATTTCCCCTTATTTCAGCCCCTGGAAATCACTATTCTACTGTCTGCTTCTTTAAGTTTGACTCTTTTGGGTTCCACATATAATCATGCAGTACTTGTCTTTCTGTGTCTTCATAATGTCCTTCAGGTCCATCCTTGTCACAAATGGCAGTATTTCCTTCTTTTAAAAGGCTGAATAGTATTCCAGTATATGTACAGGCCACATTTTCTTTATCCATTTATCCATTTATGGACATTTAGGTTGTTTCCATATGTTGGCTATTATAAATAATGCTGTAATGAACATGGGAGTACACATGTCTCTTTCAGATCCTGATTTCAATTCCTTGGATACTTATCTAGAAGTGGGATTGCTAGATCATATGGTAGTCCTATTTTTATTTTTATGAGTAAACTTGATGCTGTTTTCCATTAATGGTTGTACCAATTTACTGTACCATCAGCAGTGTAGCAGGATCTCTTTTTCTTTACATCCTTTCCAACACTTTTTTAAAGCCATAATAATAATAATGATAACTATCCTAACAGGTATGAGGTACTATCTCATTGTGGTTTTGATTTGCATTTCCCTGATGATTAGTGATACTGAGCACTTTTTCATATACTTTTTGGCTATTTGTATGTCTTCTTTGGAGAAATATGTACTCAAGTCCTTTGCTCATTTTTTAATCAGTTTATTTGTTATGTTGTTACTGAGTTGTATGTTTCTTATATATTTTGGATATTAACCACTTATCAGATAGTTTGCAAATATTTTCTCCCATTACGTAGGTTGTCTTTTCACTTAGTTAATTGTTTACACTGTTGTACAGAAGTTTTTTAGTTAGATGTGATCTCACTTGTTTATTTTTGTTTATGGTGCCTATGATTTTTGTGCCATATCTGAAAAGTCATTGTCAAAACCAATGTCAAGGAGTTTTTACCCTCTGTTCTATTCTAGGAGTTCTATGGTTTCCTACCTTACATTTAGGTCTTTAATCCATTTTGAGTTGATTTTTGTATTTAATGTAAGTAAAGGGTCCAATTTCATTCTTTTGCATGTGGATATCCAGTTTTCCCTATCATTTTTTTATTACCAATTTTTAATTTACTATTAAATTTACTATTTATTTACTATTTAAGAGATTATTCTTTCCCCATTTTGTATTCTTGGCAACCTTGTTGAAGATTAGTTGACCATATATGTGTGGTTTTATTTGTCTCATTCTATTCCATGTATCTGTTTTTGTATCTGTACCATACTTTTTGATTACTCTAGCTGTGTTTTGTTAATTGAAATCAGGAAATGTGAAGTTTTCAACTTTGTTCTTCTTGCTCAAGACTGCTTTGGCTATTCATGGTCTTTTGTGGATCCCTATGAATTTTAGGATTGTTTCATGATTTTTGTGAAAAAGTCCATGGAATTTTGATAGAGATTACATTGAATCTCCAGATTGGTTTGGGTAGTATGGACATTTTAACAGTGTTATTCTTTCCATCCATGAACACAGACTGTATCTTTCCACTTCTTTGTGTCTTCTTGCACATCTTTTATCAAAGTCTTAGAATTTTCAGTGTATAGATCTTTCACCTCATTGGTTAAATTTATTCCTAGGTATTTTATTGTTTTTGGTTCTATTGCATGTGGGATTATTCTTTATTTCTTTTTCAAATAGTTTGTTGTTAGTTTAGAAATGCAACTGGTTTGTGTATGTTGATTTTTTATCCTGCAACTTTACTGAATTTGTTTATTAATTTAAACAGTTTTTTTGTGTTGTCTTTAGGTTTTTTATATACGATCATGTAATCTGCAAACAGAGAAGAATTTAGTTTTTCCTTTTCAGTTTGGGTGCCCTTTATCTATTTTTCTTGCCTAATTGCTCTGGTTGTACTTCCAGTAGTATGTTGAATAGAATTGGTGAGAGTGGGCGGGCACCCTTGTCTTGTTCCTGATCTTAGAGAAAAAGCTTTCAATGTTTCACTATTGAGTATGATGTTAACTATGAACTTGTTATGTATGGCCTTTGTTATGTTGAGGTATGGTCCTTCTATACCCAATTTGTGGAGAATTTTTATCCTGAAAGGATGTTGTATATTATTAAATACATTTTTTGTATCTATTGAGATGATCAAGTGATTTTATCCTTTATTCTGTTAATGTGATATATCACATTTATTGATTTGCAAATGTGGAACCATCCATGCATTTCCAAGATAAATCACACTTGATCATGGTACATAATCCTTTTACTGTTCTATTGAATTTTGTTTGCTAATATTTTTGCTCCTATATTTATCAGGAATTTTGGCCTGTATCTCTCTCTCTCTCTCTCTTTTTTTTTTTTTTTTTTAGTGTCCTTATCTGGTGTTAGTATCAGGATAATTCGGACTCATAAAATGAGTTTGGGTGTTTTCCTCCTCTTAAATTTTTTGGAAGTGTTTGGGAAGGATTGGCATTAATTCTTTAATGTCTGGTAGAATTCACCAGTGAAACTATATAGTTCTGGGATTTTCCTTGCTGGGAAGTTTTTGATTACTGATTCAATATCATTACTTGTTATTGGTCTTTTCGGATTTTCTATTTTGTCACAATTCAGTCTTAGTAAGTTTAAATGTCTTGGAATTTATCCATTCCTTCTAGGGTATCCAATTTGTTGGCATATAATTGTTCATAATAGTCTGTTATGAACTTGTATTTCTGTAGTATCAGTTGTAATGTCTCCTCTTTCATTTATAATTTTATTAATTTTGATTCTGTTTTTTCTTTGTTAGTCAAGCTAAAGGCTTGTTTGTTTTTTTAAAAATCCAGCTTTAGTTTTATCTTTTCCATTGTTTTTTGGTCTCTATTTCATTTTCTTGTGTTCTAATCTTTGTTATTTCTTTTCTTCGGCAAACTGTGGCTTGGTTCTTTTTGGCATTCCTCAAAGTGTAATGTTATGTTATTAAGGATCTTTCTTTTTTCTTAATGTAGGTGTTTATTACTAAAAACTTTCCTTTTAAGCACTGCTTTTGCTGCATCCATAAGTTTCAATATGTTGTATTTCCATTTTTGTTTAATTCAAGTTGTTTATTTCCCTTTTGATTTCTTCCTTGACCCATTATTTGTTCGGGTCTATGTTGTTCAGACCTATTTCCAGACATTTGTGAAATTTCTAGTTTTCCTTCTGTTAGTGATTTCTAGGTTCATACCATTGTGTTTGGAAAAGATATTTGGTTTGATTTCAATCTTAAATTTGCTAATACTTGTTCTGTGACCTAATACAGAATCTATCTTGAGGAATGTTCCATGTATGCATAAGAAGAATGTGTATTCTGCCGTTGTATGGAATGTACTATGTATGTCTGTCAGGCCCATTTGGTCCAAAGAATAGTTCAGTGGATTAATGTTTTATTTTTGTAATAGAGAAAACCAGATTTCAAAGGATTAATGTTTTTATTTCTATAATAGGGAAAACCAGTTTTGGCTATTTTTTTCAGTTTCCTTGAATAATTCTTCCTCTAATAGGTGGATAATTTATAGTTTGTAGTATTTTTTTAAAGTTTTATAGTACTCTTTTCAAGTTACTATTTTTCTAATAATGGTGCAATAGTAGTCAAACTTTTTTGCCACTGAAAAATATATGGGTTGTTTGCCTAATCCTGCCATATTTCATGGACACTACTAGAATCACTGTGTTAGTACTTGAGCTGGGAGGTTAAGTATTTTTTGGTATAGTCATTCAGTTGTTTGAAAAGCAGTGCTGTTGACCTGAGGCAACAGACAGTTTGGCTGCTGTAATTTAAAATAGTTCCCCACCAAATTTTTGGAGTCTTCTACTCTTCGCTCCAGATGATTATTTAGTATTTGAGTTGGTGGGAGATTAAAAACAGAATTTTGTATTTTTTGATTGCTATGTAAGGACTTTGTGCTCAAATACTTTCTTTGGTCATTGTTTGATGTTATTTACCTCTACTCAGTGAACTTTATTAAGCAGCTGGTTTAATACGGTTTAATGTGCTTTTATTGACCACAAGGTTATTATTGTCTCCCTTTGCTTTATTCATATTTCACCTGGTTAGCACATTGCTATTTCCTAGTCTTTTTCTCTCCTACCTCATCTGCATGTTATTCTGATTGGCTCAAAGGCAGAATATGGAAAAATGAAAGTCATGTAACCTCATGTTAGACTTTCCTTTAGCCCTGACTCCCTTGAAATATTGCTGTGAAAATTGGATCACACTGGAATGCTTCCACTGTGGTCTTCCAAAATTCCTTAGACCTCATTTCCAGGTTCAAGGATTTTGGTATAACTCTTCAACAGTTTTTCACTTGTTACCTGATAACCTCACCCTACACTGCACATCAATTTTAGAATCCTCCTTTAGTTTGAATCAAATTTTATTGTATATGACAGATGGTTCTCCAAAATAAGTGATAAGGGGACTGTGTGTGGGGGAGGTTCCATTGTTTTACTTTAGATGGAATTTTCTTCTAATTTTTAGTTTCTTTTATTCATTTCTGTGGGTTTCTGAGACAGAAATTATGCAAATGTGCACTCACTTGGTACTGTGTCTGGTAACTCAGTAGTGAAATTAACCTTCTAAGAAATATATAGTCATTTTTTATTACTTTGAAAGTTTTAGTCACAGAAACAAATAGTATAAATTAAAACCTTCACCTGAGGGTAATAAGATCAATGCTACTTGTCTTAAGGATGAACTATAATTTCCTTTCTGAGTAAAGTTCCCATCAAATACATTAGAAGCCCCTTATAAAACAGATATCAAGGGACAGATCTCAGGCTATTTTCACCCTCTTTATGTGTTGAGGACATAATTAGTTTCAAGATGTATTTGATCTTTATAATCTGTCATATATGTAATAAAATAATAATTTGCTATTAAATATAATAGAAAACCTTATTTTGTTGACATTTTTGCCTTAATTTCTAGTACATCTGTAAGTCCTCTTAAAAAAAATCTCAAATGGAGAAAGGAATAAAATTACACTTCTTATCTAAATGATTCTGATCCACCTATAGTAATGAGATTAAAATACAAAATTAAATATGAGTAGTACTGGATTAAATATAACTATAGTTTGTTATAGCATTTCATTGCTACTTTTAGTATACATCCCAGGCAGGGAAAAAAATCCCATTTTTTCATAAATTCTACTCTAAATTTCTTGAGAGTCAAAAGAGAAAATAAATGTAGGACTAGCAGTGTTTATTTTCTATAAACTTAAGCATCATAGATTAATAAAAAGATCAGCAGTATTCATTTGGCACTTTCAATTTAAAGAGAAATAAATATTGTGAGTCTTGAGAAAGAATCTCAGTCCTGATTTTATTTTTTTATCCATGAAATATACTAGTCATTAAATTAACCATAAGAAGTCATTATAATATACATGGACTTCTTTTCTTTTTAAAAATGTGAAGAAGCACTAAAATCTCTAAATCACAACACTACTTTTAATGAAAGTACATTTGAAATACCAGAGTTGCCATCAACAGGTAAAATATTTTAAACTAATGATGAAATATTTCTACAGCAGAAAAATGAATTACTGGAAAGCTCATGAATAACAAAAAAGAAAATGTGTTCAACCATTCTTTTGCTAAATTCTTTACAGATAATGCTTTGGGGCAGTGACAAAAATAAACAGATAAACAATCAGGGAGATTTCTATAAGCAAACACTCAATTGGGGGGATTTTAATTATGCCCCATTTATATTTTTCACTGCCAAATGCAGGGCCAAAGGGAGTCAGCCCCCATCACAGCATTGCCGAGCATTATCTAAAAGTTGAAAGGTTGTGATATAATAAATGGTTCCAGAGAAATACTCAAGCAGCTAAGAAAATACGTTTTGAGTAAAATTGGCAGTCTTTGCCTTCGAAAAGCATAGTGCTTGAGTTAGAATGGCAGTATTTTGGGGTAGGATAAGGAAAGTGCTTGCAAAAATCCTGGAAAACGTGTAGCACACCCAAAATAAACTCTTGCTGAAGTATTCTCCAGTGAATGATGTTTACCTGGTTTTGCTCTCTAAGGGCTCCATATTCATAATTAGAGGAATCAAATACCATTGACCCAATCTAGATATTGATCTAATTTTGAAGGTGTTTTATAATATAAAACTTTATTGATATAACAAAAAGTTTGTTGAAAATGGTTGAACCCTCAGAATTACATAAGATTTATGTATATTTCTTCATATAATAAATTTCAACATAAACAATGAACTGTAACAGATATATGGGGCTAAAGGGGAGATTTTCATATAAAATTTTAGTTTGTCTTTGGTAACTGGTGAAAATTATTTGCTAGAGTTGCTGTGGAATTTTGTGTTTTCTGGTATGGGATAGATTCCTGGAACATGGCATAATTTTTTTTTTTTTTTGCTTTTGAACCTCATCTCATGGTGTCAACTCTTCTGCAATGCTCTCAACACACCCAACTCTACCCAGCACACATATTTACTTGGGCAATTATTTCTCAGTCAATAAGACTTCCTTTTCAGTGTTGTGCAACTACTTATATATACTTGTGTATACTTAAAATTTTAGCCATTTGAATAAATATCTTATTCATGTTTATAATTCCAGTGCTAGACATAATAGTGTTCCACAGAATGCACCTACTCTATTTGTACAAAATTTCCAACTAGATTGCCTGCCTATTTAACCATTACATTTTATGGTAGGAACTTTTTTCAGAAATAATTAATCATAAAGTTACCAAATAAAACCTATATCTTACCATTTAAAAGCCACTAAAAAAGGTATATGCCTTCACAACCAGTGGAGATATTGTCTAAGGGATCAGGTTGAGATAGCCTCTGTATGAGCACCTTCAATTCTGGAATCCTTTTCTTAAAGGTTAGACATTTTCTTTTGTTGATTTTGGAATGACTGTGTAGGAAGAGGAAAAAATAATCTAGTAGTCATGTTTGATTTCTGTTGCTAGAGGCTATTGTTGGCTACATCTGCATCTGACTGTCAAGTGGCTGTTACCAGGCTTAGAGAAACACCCAAGTAATTCAAAAAGCCTCTTCTCATTACTGTTAAGGATCAAGCTAACTTTTATGAATCATGCATTTAAAAGTTACTCAAAAGAATTTTCAAAATATCACAAAGACTCATATTTTTTTGCCAACTGGTGATAGCCAACATAAAGATAGATGGAATGTAAGACATGCAAACATTCTATTTACTACTTTGCTTTTTAGCTTCTCAAATTTTGTTTCATTTCCTTTCTTTTTCAGTACTATTTGATTTTTTTAGCCATTGTGAAAGTGCTTGGTGCTTCATCAGGATGTCTTTGAGAGTAAATGAATAAATATATCATCACCAATTCTCAAAAGTTGTAAAAATACAAACAAAAGTCACTGAAATTTAGGATGGCATAAATGGACACTTTGTATTTTAGGCAAAAGAGCTTTCAATACATGTTTTGGGAATTTTCTGTGTCAAATTTAGGCTCTTTCTTCATACATTTACATAAAACTCCTGTATTCCTTATGAAAATAGTGATGATTTTTAAATCTGTACATTCACTCAACAGTTATGTCACCAACTGCCAAAAATACTTGTAAAGTGCCTATTTTCTTCATTTTAAGAATGGAAGACGTGATTTGGGATAAATTTACAACAGAAATATTATTGAAGCCTGGTGTATTAATTATCTATTGCTTCATAGCAAGTTACTCCAAAAAATTGATGCCTTAAAACAATTACATTCATTATCTAATGGTTTCTGTAGGTCAGGAATCTGAACACGGTTTAGCTGGGTCTTCTGGCTCAGGGCCTCTCACAAAGCTGCCATCACGGTATTGACAGGGGCTATAGTTATTTCAAGGCTCAATTAGGGAGTTACCTGTTTCCAAGCTCACTCAAGCAGTTGTTGGTGGGATTCAGTTTCTCACTGGTCATTAGACTGAAAACTTATTTTCTCACTGGCTGTTGGCCAAGGGCCTCCCTCAGTTCCTTGCCACATGAGCTTCTCAATGCAGCAGTTCACAACATGACAGCAAACTTTTTCAAAGCAAGTGTGAGAATGGGAAAGGGAAAGCAAGATGGAAACCAGAATCTTTATGAAACTCGATCTCAGAAGTGACATCCCATTGCTTTTGCTGTATTCTATTCATTAGTAGTGAGTCACTAGGTCCTGCCGCCTCTCAAGGTGGGGGTGTGCATATGAGGAGGCAGGGATGATTTGGTACCAACCTAGAAGTTGCTATCACACTGCTTTTATGGAAAGGCCTATCTCCTTAGGCTAGCTGGTTTATAGTAAATGACAACTAGTTCTAGTTTTTATCTATTATATACTGAGGGTTTGGTTTTAAAGCCAGACAGGTCCTGGCATTTCAGCAGAAGGACCACTTCAGAACAAAATGTACTGTTATTTTTTTTAAATTTAAAATATATTGAAGATTAAGTAAAATATGGCAACAAGTGTCTGAGACTATTAGGAATTGAGAAGAGGGATCAACTAAATTAACTAAGACAATCTTCCTCATGCTTTCCTCACAGTTACGTAAGATTTTCTTTTTTAAATTTCATATGGCAAATAAGAAAGAACAAAGGTAGAGAAGATGTAAGATTAATGACAGCTGCCCATTGGGAAAGACCCAGAAATGGGTATACGGGGGCTAAAGGAGATAAATCAAATCACAATCTTAGTTTTAACATCTTGTTAAAAGACTTTCAAGAAACACTACAAACCAGGGATAGTAAATACATAGCTCTTATTCTAGGAATAAAGTCTATTAGACTCTTGCTGTTACAACTTGGTGTAAAAGGTTTCAAAGCATAATCTCATATCTTTATTAAACTCTCCTCTAATAGGGCTTATAGAGAGTGGTTCAAAACTATATAATAATTTTTAAGATTATACCCATGGGATTGCAAATGAACACCGTCTTCTACAGCATGAGCTGCAGAGGTGCAGTTAATAGGAAAATGCCATGTTATGCCTCCTAATTTGGTCAGAAATTTTCTATATAAGAACTGAAATAAGAGTCCTAGGAATTAGGTAACAACACTGGTCTAAAGGGATTCCTGTGGTGAGGCTGTCCTTATTGCTCTAAACCCTTAACCCCATCTAGCTGTCTGGTATTAGAGTTAAAGTGGTTGTGGTAGATGCTGCCTCACTCAGATCCTCTACTGAACTGATGCATACATGTGCCAACAGCTGTGAATGTCGGCTGCTAAAGGCTCATAGCTGCACCCTTCTTTGGAGAGAACTGATCTTGACAGAGGGGAACGACCTTACCTGGGAGTCTGGCACCCCACCCTGTGAAACAGAGGACAGCCTGCAGTCAAGGACTGACTAAAGCTGAGATACCAAAGCCTGGCCATCTTGTTTTGAGGTGAAATTCAAGCTTTGGAACTTCAAGGGACCAAGCTGAAGCTGTTTTCTAGCTGACACTACGTCTTTGCTTAGCACTTCCCTTGCCCTATCTTGATTCCTTCACTCCTTTATAGGATCCTTCTGAGAGCATTCCCTTAATAAATCACTTGCACAAGAATTTATATCCCAGGCTTTGCTTCTAGGAACCTGAACTAAAACATAAGTCAACTGGAAACCAAATGGGAGACTGGACAGTTATTTTCAACAATATTAGAGTAAGAACATATTTTCCTTTTTTGGTTTGGGCACTATTTGTAATTGGAATTGTTCCCTTTTGTGGAACTTATTCCTTCTGTCTAAAATTTTAGTATTGCAAAATAGATAAAATGGTTAAACTAATACTGAAGCCTTCTTGCCTTCCTGTGAACCAACTTCCTTTCCTTCCTCCCTCTCTTCCTCTCTTCCTTTAATCCTTTCCTCCCTGGCTTGCTCCAGAAAATATTTAGGGTATCCAAATTAACACATGGATAAAAATGGCATATGTTAACAGGTGTACTTGGAATGCGCTTCTCACAAAGCTGTCAAGGCCAATATCCCCTATACTGGCAAATACTGAATTCCCAATCAATATAGAACAAAGAAATGGCTGAACTCCCTTACTGACATTCTTAGTCCAAGAAGATTGAAAAACATTAACAGAGAAAATATAAGGCTATCAATCGCATGTTTCACAAATTCTCTACCTTTAGTTCATGTATACCAGATAAAACCCACATTTTTGGAGAGAAAAGCAAAGGGGTCACTGTGGAGGACCTTATGTTCTGAAAGCCAGAGGCTCTGTGCTTCTGACTGTTGAACTACTGTGTCCTCACTCAATTTTAGTGGGTGCCTTTTAAATTAATGCTTTAACAATTGTTGACTTGCTCCCAAATACAAGAGATATTCTGCAAAACTCATATTTTAATGACCTGTGGGTTTTTTGTTTTTTGAGAGAAGATAGTCACTCCTAATCTTGGTACCCCTCTGAGTACCCTTTGCTTGTCACCCTTCATACTTTTTCCCACCACACATACTTTTCCCAAGCTCAGCTTCTTGTGTTGTTTGCCAGACTGCCTGCTAAAGCAGCCATGGCTAAAACAGGTCACTTTATGTTTCACCTATAGTAGAAAACTACTCAAAAACAAGCATGCAAAATAAAGTTTTCTGGAGAACCAAAAGGAGCCTTTAGGTGCATTTAAAATAGCTGTAATCAACTGCAAAATAATTTGTATCTTTAATGACATATCAAAGTCCTCTGTAGGAAGAGCTTTTTAAGAGCAAGGGCTGAATCTGATGTCCCTTTCATGGTTTCCATTGGTGCACCACTGCAAACTGCTTACAGAGAGCCCCGAGGCTTGCTCAAGAACAAGAGGAGTTCACGTTTGTGCCCTAGAATGACAGGTGAAAATAGACTTCTATTGCCAATGGGCATTCTCATTTCTTCTTCCCAAACAACAGCTATGTCATTTTACTTGCCATCTCTCTTCTGAATTAGCAGATCCCCAAGGTACCTTCATAACCATATTGTAATATAAGAATGGTTTATTCATTCTGCATCTCATCCTGAAAAATTAGAAATGCCAGAATTTTCAAATGAGGAAGTTTAAATTTTAAAAATATGCAAAGCAGAAGATTGTGATATGGATGCATCCAAACAGAGTTACCAGTGGTTCCCTAAGGCAAAATTGAAATACAGGTACAGTTTACCTCTATCTTCTTTCTTTCTCCTTTCAATGCCTCTTTTGCTATTGAGAACATAGTTCCCCATGCTTTTCCTTGTCTGCTGGAGTCTCTCCTCTAAATTACACTGTTCTAGCTTGCAGCTCTTTGGCTTCATACCTTGCTTACACCTCTCCTGTCAAAATTTACTTGTTCTATGTCCTATGTCTAACTGTAGCAATTTGATATATTAATTTATTTGAGTTTATGGACTAAAGACTGTTGACTTATTATTTTAACCTCTTGGAGTTATGTTAACAGACAGGTGCTCTGTTGAAGATAATATTTTTTAACTCAAAAGGAGAATTGGTGCAATTTCAAGCCCATCACTAGGTTGGAGCAATGTTTTGGAGAGGTAGACCAAGGTCTTTAATGGAGAGCTTTCCTTCCCTGTTTAGGCATTAAACTGGCCCTGTGCATATGGCCATTATTTTGGTAAATACAAAATAAACTTGTTCAAATTCTGCAAGTGCACACAATAGGACATTTTCTGTTGAAAAGAAATGTATGTTTTGGTTAAAATAAACTTTTCTACATTATATTCTGCTTTTCATGAGTTATCTTTTCCAATGGAAATAAAAGGAAGATCTCTTCCATCTGGCTTCAGTTTCACAAACAGACTATCCATTTTTGTTACACTCTATCAGCTCTTATCATTACTTCGAAAATCTGAAATTTGTTAACCCAGGTATGCAGCTCATCCTGCAGACTCCATGAGTAGCAAATCTATCAGTTTCTACCATGTGCAGTGTTTATTTAAAGCTATGTTGGCTGCTGCGTGCAACTCATTTATTCCTTTTTGGCAGAAACGGGCTGATTGCTGTTTCATCAAGGGAATGTGGTGGCAGCTTCAAGCTTAAAATATTTTGACATAATATAAGAGTGACTCTCTTCACTTGACTCCAAGGTTGTCTGTTCCTTAGAAATGAATGTACTTGGGGCTATGGTTTTTGGGGTTCAGCTGAATGGAGATTAAGTCAATTATTAATGGTTTTTATATATTACTGGCAAAATGCATCTATAAAATGCATGAAAATTTTACAGTTGAATCAGAAGAGAATTGTCAATGGAGTAAAGCATTCCCAAATAGACATATCATTTGTCATCATAATACAGCTAATACTTCTGCCTTGACTTGGCACTGAACAAGACAGAATCTGCTGCATATTTTGAGACCGTAATATTTTTTACCTTCTGTATCTTATTACCTTTTTCAAATTCTTGTGCTAAACCAGTATCTATAAAATATTACAAAAAACATTTTGTGCATAAGCCATTAAAATGACCTGAGGAACACAAAGCATCTTCCCCCAAAGAGATGTTGAATAAATGGTAGTGTTGTTATTATTATTGCTGTTATTATTCTAAGCTGAAATCTCAGCAGTCATTAGTACCATAGGATTAGTAAGGAACCCAGTTTCCCATAACTAGCTCTTTGTGTACTTGGTAGCTAGAGAGTCAGTCAGGGCAGACTCCATCTATGTTGGCATTTTCCTAATGTTTAAAAAATATCCTTTGAGCACAAATGGTATCTGTATGGAAATCAGGCAGGAAAACAACCCAGATATTTAATAAACACAATTGTTAAAATGTATTTTTAAATAAATTAATGATTTTTAAATGAATGAATGAAGGAATCAATTATTAAATGAATGACCAAGGTGTGTATATAAAGCTGTGCTCTGTGTAACAGGTCATACGATACACATTCTTTCAGAAGTGGCACTATCTTGAAGATTTTATCATCTAACTCCTAATTTTGTAGATGAGGAAATAGAGGTAAAACAATTTGTTTGATCAATGTTAATTGGTGGTGGCCCCAAACTCTTAATAATTTCCCCCTTTCCATGGCAAATCAGATGAGCTTTCTCCAAAAAAACTTAGGCTCTGAGAGGTGGAGAGACCTGGGTTTGGCATTCAGTTTTGCATTTCCTAGCTGTGTGTTCCTGGGTAAGTCATTTAACCTGAATCTTAATTTCTCGTTAATGGCACAAAATCTATCTCATGGGGCCATTGTAAATGACATAACTTTTGTAGATTATCCAGCAAAGAGTATGTATGAATTCCTAACTCTCTCCTCTGCCTTTGATGTAACATGTTGTAAAAGAATTATGTGAACTGAAGGTATCAGTCAAATGACAGAGCCTACATGATTTACTTTTAATTCAAAACTAATACCAGAGCTGATCTTACCAAATCATTGGCTATCTGAAGGGTAAGAATTTTATTTCTTCATGATAGGGAATCTCATTTCACTGTTTTCCCATATAAGAAAACACAGATAATGATTTGGTTATAGTATAGATTTTTATGGATAACTTGAATTGTCTTGTCTACTTGAGTTTTTCCCTATTAAAATTCATGAGAGCTGGCAGATTTATCTCCCATTAGAGTTAGACACTTTGAAATTTTCTGACAGCTTTTTTTATATTTCGATCATACCTAAGTCACACTATTGGCCTGAAACCATTTATCCATTTGGTCTCATTCTCCTGTTGGCTAAGATTCAGATTCTCTGTAGGAGATTCTGCCACTGAATACTGAGAGTGCTGAAAGCAAACAGCATTGTCTTTGCATCCTAGAATGACTGACAATCTTCTAGAATAGGAGATGTTGCATCTAGAGCAGGAATTCATAGATAAAAGCAGAGGAAATTAAAAACGAGATAAAATACCCTGGTCATCAATCATCTTTGTGAGTATTTTTTTCTGGAGAAGAGACTTAAAACATTTCTCCATAATGGGAAATAAAATGAATAGTAGTGTGACTTTTGCTCTTTTTATTTTCTTCATCTGAAAACAAATAAAAAATCCTGATGAATAGAATGACTAAAACAAGAATTAGTGACTGTTTAATATATGCTAGGGACTTGTGTATTATATCACAACAGCCCTGTGGACTAGGGAAACAGAGTCTTAGAGAGTTAAACAATGCAACCAAGGAGTGGATCTAGTATTCAAACCCAGGTCTGCTCTTAATTCTACTTATTATTGCCTATTAATCAGCCAACTCACGTGGATTTAAAAACACAATGAAAAAAGGGAAGTACAGTAAAAAACACGGATAGATTTGTTATGCTGGATATTACCCATTAGAAGCAGGCTGATCAGTGAAAATCTCCTTAGCAAATGCCATTTGACCTAAACCTTATTTGGCAAATGACCATTTCACCAAATGGCCAATTTGCCAAATTTACCAGGTTTAGCAGTTTGCCAAAAAATATTATTTTTATTCAAAGATAGAAATGCATTAAATGAATGTACTTATGACTATAACCTTTATTAATATATTTATATTTGGGAACATATTTAAATTACTCCATATTATTCATAATTATCTTATAAATATCTTGATAAGAAGAATAGGTTCATAGAAGACTGTGCTATTCTATGACACTTAGCTTTTGACCAACTGAACATTCCTTAAAATGCTGCTAAGAAGAATATGGTTATTGAATATATTAAAACATGCTTTTGATAAGTTGATAAATTTTAAAAACTTGGTGAGGTGGTCATGCAGCCTTTCATGTGAATACAGTGTGGGCATGTGAACCTTAGTGTGCATCATTTGGGGATCTTGTGAAAAATCAGATTCTGAGTCTGTAGGTCTGGGGCGCCTGCACTTCCAACAAATTTCAAAGTGATACCTATGCTGCTTGTTTCAGACCACATTATGAATAGCATAGATTTATAGGGAATTAGTTTCCAGTGAGTTGATACAGGGTGAACTGAATTAGAATTGTATACATCACAACTATTTTACTCCCTCACCTGCACTGCCCTCTGTTTTAGACATGCTATATAAAGATTTTGTTTAACTATTAACATGACTAATCTTTAAACTGATACAGATTTGGATAATGAGACAGAAGCAAAAAATTGTTTTATTATTGTGTCAGTAATCTAAACAGTTTGAGGGAAGCCATGATTCCATCTGTTGTCCTGTCTAACCCTGCCTAAGCTCTTAGCATAAAATATGTCCATAAAATTTTTAGCATTTAGAAACATGCACAGAGTTATTGCATAATAATGGAGCTTTAGCAATGCACTAACAATTTGAAGTACCTGTTTTTATTGCATTAAATTAACTATGTCCATTTCAGATTTTTTGAAAACTAGGATAGAAAGAAATATGTTATACATCATAGTTCTTTGACCTAAATTACCTTGATAAAATGAATTATTATTGATAGTCAGAAGAAAATGTATATTATGATCTACAACTGTGAAGAATATTTTATTATACTGACAGAATTGCTTTTTGCTTTGAGAAAAATATCTTTCAAATAATTTACTTTAAATATCCAGTTAAATATTATTGGTAATAGAACTGAGCTGTAATTTTGTTTAGTGCAGTAGGTCTCAACTTTGGCTGAATCTTGGAATCACTGGGAAGCTTTTTAAAAATCCCAATATTCAAGGCACTCTTCAAATTAGCTAAATTTGAATCACTATATAGAGTTTTGAAATCTCCCAGGTGTTTCTAATGTATGGCCCTGGTAGTGATGCTTTTCTCATCTCTCTGATTTTACATAATGGCTTATTCTTTCTTCCTGAGCATGCCATTATATAGGAACCCCAGTGATAAATACTCTTCCAATTTTTCCTATTCTTTTGGTTATTTACATGTAGGACTATCTGCTGAGATGGCATAATTCTTGCTTATAAATTGGACTAAGGTATAAATTTCAGACAAACACATACAAATATATGGGTAATCTTTATAAGCCCATTATTTATTTTATGACAAAACTGAGATCCCCTCAGGCAGTAATTATTATTTGAACCTTATGTCTTTGGTTGGGTTCATATATAATCATCAAATGGCAAATAAGCAGAGAAACAAAACAATGGCAGTTTGAATGTCACATGCAAGCAGTTCAGCTAATTTCATTCAATGGTATCTTAGGCATGTTCCATTTAAAAATGCTGAGTTTGGGCACTTACAGACACTCTACAGTCCTATTTTTTTAAAGGTTCTACTGAGTATCTGAAAATGTCATACCATGGTACTACTAAGAACTGAAAAAACATGTGGGAATCTGATGCACTGGTATGTGGGCTTTTGGTGACATTGCTATGTGTACAAGTACTGTTGTCTTCTGTTTCTGGTTAAGAAATGTGGATACAGATTGGTGTAATCAGGATGACAAGCTCCTTAAAAGGACAAATGGAGATTATTTTACTCTCTACCAAGTGCTTAACATTTGGCCTAGAATGTAGTCATACATTTGACTGATGTAAAGGAAGATAGTTCGGGGGGAAACCCTAGGGTGAATCAGATAGAATAAGGATGCATTGTTTCCGAAGCAATGATCTTAATCCAAAACATCCAGTAAGAAAGGAATAGAACCTCTTCAGAGATAGGAAAAATAAGTCAGATACAGCATTCAATACCAGATGAATAGAAGGAATGAAATAAGAAACCAGAAAGTCTGACTGTTAATCATTCATATTATTATGGACTGAGTTCTCTATTGGACCATATACAGATTAGCTCTTGGTTTTTCTGAAAGATCTTTTAACACATAATAATTAGAGCTAATATGTGAGTATGATAATAATGGCTTAGAGAAGGGAAAGCATGGAGAAAAGTAATGGGGTCAAAAAGCATTTTGTAAAAAAGTATATTCAAGAGAAAAACTCTTGACACTTGAATTCATGAATTTGAGGATAAACTAGACATTTACCAGGATTGTTTCATTAAATTTGATTTCATAAACTCATAATTCTAAAGAGTTAATCAGGAATTGACACTGAAACCATAATGCTGTCTGACAAATTTATAAAGTGATGTGTATGAATTATTTCTCAATAAAACTGGGGGGGGAGGAATAGTATAGGTAAGTGAATTGTAGTTTATTTTTACAGTGGAATATCATACAGGAATGAGAATATGAAAAACTGCCAATATTCAAAACAATGTGAATTAATCTCATGAAAATAATATTTAACAAAATAAAGCAGATGCAAAAAAAATTGACACTGTGTCATTTTAAGAAGATAGATGGGGAAAAGAAACAGCCGGATGGCATGGTTTGGTGTTCTCAAACCAGTGTTCCCTTTTTATAACAAATAATTTCATAGGCCCTCTTTGTTACTCTGAAGTGAAATTCATATATAATATGAACTTCTTTCTCAGATAAGTTTTTAAAAAGTGATAAAATATCCAAATTGTAATATAAAGGAGAAATAAAAGGAAAGTAATTTATTATAATATGTGTTTCAATGATGTGTGTTTTATAGCATGTAATGTGTTTCAATAATATGTGTTCTATTATATGTATAATACATTAAATAGAAGTATTTATGTTTCAATATGTGTTTAGGCACTTTAAGACATGATGTCCATTACTTGCATCTGTTATTATAATCAATGCAGATGTATCAGCTGTAGATGCAGACTGATACAGGTGTGTTGTATTGGTGACTCAAATGGTATGCAGCATTGCCTTAGGGATATAGTTTTCCTGAAAGGTAAACAAAAAGCAAACACTTCTTGGTAAGGTTCCAAACAAAACTCATGAAACAAAATACAATCTTCCTTTGATCTACACACTGGTTGCATTTCTAGAAAGTTCAGTGCAAATTAATAACTTTCAAGAAACACTTTGTGTGACATGGAATTAGGTTCTAGGCATCACTACTTATAAATGGGATTTTCATCTACATGACTGTTTGGTAAGACATTAGAAACTCATGTAGAATATAGAACAGTTGTTTGTTATATGTCAATGTCCTGCTCATTGTAAGATATATCCCTGGCTCACCAAATGCCAGTACCTTTCCTAACCAATGCGAAAAATAAAAGCTCCCTTTCAAGTTTTCAAAATACTGCTCAGTGGCTTTTCTGACTCTGGTAGAGTGTTAGGAATCTACCACAGACTTCAGCCAAAGGTTTGTGCTACCTCTGACTCTAACACTGTCTGCCTTTGGGCAAATCATTATTGAATCTCATTTGAGAGAATGTGGTGGTGGGGGGGGGGATGGAACTAGGAGAGCAGAAAGGCTATTTTGCATTTTAAGGTAGAGAGGGACTCTCCTGTTGGAGAGTGTATCATCATATAGCAGCTTTGAGACTTCTTAGTTGCTAGTGCTTTTGAGGATCCTGCCCAATGTTCTTCTGGTGCTCAGATCTCACTGTTCTCAAGGTAAGAGTTTCCCTGATATACTTCAAAATCCCCCCCCCCTTTTTTTTTGGTGACTGTCTTGCCAATGGATTTTAGCCCTGAGCAAGTTCACTATGGATTCAATGTGACCAAAGAAATGACAGTAGAACATTCTTGGGGAGAAAGGGATATACCCAACTTTATTTCCACGGTTGCAGGTCAATCACTAAAATCTCATTCACTCAGAGTGAGTCTGCATGCAGCAAGCTGGTCTCTGCCTCTGGGCCCCTCTGCCCGCACAGCCATCCTCTGGGCCTCTGTCCTCAGCACTGCCACCACTCCAGTCTCTGCTATGCTCTCCTGCAGCCTTGGAACTGTGCCACCATGTCGCCCAGAGCACTGGGCAGGGCTCTTTATATGGAGTCAATAATGATGCATTGCCCACATGTGTGTAGTGAGCTAGCCAACCAGGGCCAGATGAGAATCTTGGCCACAGGAACCTTCACTTTATCCACACTCCACCCCTCCAGGATTCTTGCCTCTCAATATATGTGCCCTCAAACTCTGCAATGGTCTCTATGTGAGAAAGCTGGAACATTGTAACCAAATTCCATAATAACAACAGAGACTATGACAATATACAAATAACAAAAATTACAACAAGTTATAATAACCCTCAAGCCTGAGGAGATCCATTGCCACCAAGTGGTCATCCTGGCTGTATTCAAACCAGTTCTACTCAAATGAGTTAACCAAAAGGAACATGGGTGGACCTTACAGTACCCACCTTCTGCAGCCTCTCCAGCAAAAAGTCTTGCAGACACACAGGCCAATCTTGTTGCTTTATCTGTGCCTTCTGCTTCATCCTCAGCAGCCAGAACCACCACTCTGGTCCCAATCGCTGCCACAGCTCCAGTCATCCAATTTCTTTCCATCTGCTCTTGCCTTTTCAAACCAACCCACATCTGGGTCCTCACAACCTTCATGGGGACCTTTAAATTCTTCCTTTGAGAAGCAGACTATATTTCCTTTTGTGCTTGAGCCTGAGGACAGAAGCAGAGCATGGAGTGCTCCACAACCTGAGGAGGGGGCTGCACCTCTCCTGGAAGAACCCGTGGTTGCCGAGTCCTTCGGGCTTTCCACCAGCTTTCAGCCAGGTGGGGTCTCAACCGAGGAGGGGCCGATGCCTCCAGCACCGGCAGGGCCTCCACCCACACCTGTTCCTCAAACCTCCGCTCCTCCATTTCTGGGGCTGACTGCTCCACTTCATCTTTCTCTTGCCCCATGGCACCTGGCAGCCTGTGTGCTGCTTCTTTTTGTACTGCTCCTTCTCAGGCCTCTTCCTTCACCTGCCACACAGCACCTGGAAGCCTGCACTCCCATACTGCTTCTTCTCGTGTCACTTCTTCTCATGCCAATGCTCCTTCATGTGCTGCTTCCTCTCAGGCTACCACGACATCCTTTACTATTTCCACAGTACTTTGTAGTGATGCCATTTCAGTCAGCCACAAATTTTCTTTCTCTTGGGGTGGACCCCAGTCCTCCACCCCTTCACAGTACCACATGTCCACAGGGGGACTCTCGAATGTCTCCCCATTCATAGGTGCAGCCTGCTCAAACATTCCTTCCATGATGGCAGCCTGTTCTTTTTCCTTGGTCACCAGTGAATCCTGCCGACTACACCAATTGTCTTGCCAATGGGTTTCAGCCCCGGGCAAGTTCACTATGGATTCAATGTGACCAAAGAAATGACAGTAGAACATTCTTGAGATGAAAGGGTTATACCCAACTTTATTTCCACAGTGGTAGGTCAATCACTAAAATCTCCTTCACTCAGAGCGAGTCTGCATGCAGCAAGCTGGTCTCTGCCTCTGGGCTTCTCTGCCTGCAAAGCCATCCTCTGGGCCTCTGTCCTTGGCACTGCCATCACTGCAGCCTCTGCTATGCTCTCCTGCAGCCTTGAAGCCATGCCACTGTGGTGCCCAGAGCACTGGGCAGTGCTCTTTATATAGAGTCAATAAGGATGCATTGCCCACACGTGTGTAGTGAGCTAGCCAAAAAGGGCCAGATGAGAATCCGGGCCACAGACCCCTTCCCTTTGTCCACAGTGGCTCTTGCTTTATTAGACCTCCCAGTCCTTTAAGAAAATTAAGGCTTAGAGAACTCATAATGGTACTTATTTCCTTGCACTACTTGACCCTTCTCCCCTGCCCCAACCCTAAGTATCCTTACTGGATCTCCAAGTCAGATCCTCTTTCCCACCTTACACCTTGGAAGCACTGGGATGTCAGCCCAGATTGTTTGATCAGACCCTCTGAGTCTAGGCAGGGAGAAAGGATGAAGAGATCATTGGAATTGAAAAAATATTTCCAAAAGCCAGATTCTCACTCTAACAGAAAGGTGGAAAAGTAAAATGTCTTTAACATATATTGGAGTAGTATTAATTGCATTTGTTTTTTTCTCCTTATAGTAATAAGCAAAAGTGATAGATGGTATTATTTGTTTAAAACTCTTTCCCTTCCTGTTATTGCTATGGATTCTCCAAGCATAGAACATACTTTCCCAACCCACTAATGCTTGGTTTTGTCAGATGATTTTCTTTCCCTACTGAAACGTGGGCAGAATTGAGAGTATGGACAGTTTCCAGTTATAGGCCTCGAAGAAACATGGAAAGTTTCTGTCAGCCCTCTTGCAAACCTATCTTCTGTCATGAAAAGAACATGAACTGTTGAACAGCTGCTGGTTCCAGAATGAAGAGATGTACAAAAGAGGCATGCAGTCAATCATAGCCAGTAGCCAAGCCAGGAAAGCCTAGTCAAGTCTATTTCACTGACCAGCTGACCTGTAGACCTGAGAGAAATAAATTTATTTTGTGTGGGTGGTACATTGTATTTATTCTGTGTATTAGTTTGCTAGGGATTCCATAACAAAGTACCAAAAACTGATGGCTTACATCAAAGAAATTTATTCTTTCACAGTTCTGGAGGCTAGAAGTCCAAATTCAAGACATCAGCAGGGCTCTCCTAGCTTCTAGTGGTTGCCAGCAATCTTTGGTGTTGAGAGAAATAAATATTTGTGGTTGTAAGCCACTTAGAATTGGAGGGGTGCTAGAGCAGGGACAAGTCTTTGTTAGGCAGCATTAGTTTAGAAAACCTAATATAGCAGACTAGTTTCATAGGAGGCACTCCAAAACATCATGCAGGGAGACACCACACACTGAGTTGTGGTCAACAGTCAGTTTTGCCCCCTGAAAAAGAGGCTCTGACCTGGAGATTCAGTAAGGTACTTAAGGTTTTTGGCAGGAGTTGGGGATCAGGCAGTAAGAAGAGATGAGTACCACTGTGAGTCTTCATAGCCTTGATTTTCTAAAGGAACAAAGTGGTCTAATAAAGCAAGAATCATATGGAAAAAAAGCTTACACTGTATCAAGGGTAACTCTTATCTTGAGAATGGTTGAGATCTGAGTCCCAGAAGACTAGTGGGAAAGATTTCCCGAAGGCATTAGCAGATAAGAAGTCTCGAAGCTGCTGTATGACTGATACATTCTCTAGTCTGTTTACACTTAAATATTCTTTCATTCAGTGGAATGAATGAAAAAGAACTCCAAAAGAAACAGCAATAGCAGTAAAATTATACTCCATGTGTCTGAAAAAAATTGAGGAGAAAAAATCTGAAGTGGAAAGAAGCAGTTTGGTATGAATTGTAATAGAGCCCATACTGGAGAGCTGCTTCAAAGTTAATTAGCACTTAGAGACTTGGTAATGAAACCTGAACAGTTATGCTGGAATGAGGGGCATCATTTACACAGCTGAAGGGAATGCTTGAATTGCCAATTGAAGTTACCATGGAGAACCTTATTACATTAAGTCTAATGGAGGAATGGGATGAAACATCATCAACTATACTTTCATCAGCATATCAAATGTCATAGAATCATAGAATATTTTCAAGCTGGAAAGGATTTTAGGGTTTGGTCTCATGCTTTCATTTTTACCAGGAAATTGAGGTGCAAAAAGTTTGAGTAGTTCTGCCCAAATTCATATAGATAGATAATAGCAGATTCACTAGAGTCCAAGATCCTGAGTCTACTGCCTCTTTTCATCTTTTGTTCTTTGTCTTTTTTATTCTAAATTTTAATCACTGAACCAAATTATCCTAGGAAACAAAGACAAATAGAAAGATAAAAATCTCTTAAAACTGCTACCTAATATGTTCCTTGAAAGTTTGCTATTTTGCTGAGAGTAGAGGCAATTGACTTAGCCCTTTGACTTCTTTACTTTCTGCTCTGACAAGTTATTTGAATATATTTTTCTTTCTGCTACTATTACTTGGAAATTGTAGTACTTCAAAGTCTATGTACATTTCACTTCAGAGAGGAGGTTCTGGCAAAACACAGTGGCAACATGAGAGGTTTCTAAAGTCCTAAGAATATATATACCAACAAAAATAAAGGTCTTTGTTTAAGGGAGGATAAATAATGCCTGGATTACTTCCTGCTTGCTCTCAGTGGATTCTGTGTAGCCTTTTTTTAAAATTGAAAACTCTTATTGAGATAATTGTACATCACATGCAGTTGTAAGAATAACACAGATAAATCTAGTGTACCCTTTACCCAATTTCCCCAAGTGGTAATACTTACAAAACTATAATACAGTATCACAAACAATATTGACATTAACCCACCAATCTAATTCAGATTTCCCCAATTTTCCTGGTACTGTTGTGTGTGTTAGTGTGTGTGTGTGTGGGAGTGTGGGTGTATTTGATTCTATGTGATTTTTTCATGTGTGCTCACATATCCACTACTACAGTCAAGGAAAAAAAACAGTTCTGTCACTGCAAAGATCCCCTGCATTGTCTGCCTCCCTCCCCACACTCAGTCCCCATCCTCATACCTAATCTGTCCTCCATTTCCATACTTTTGTCATTTCAAAATGTTATTAATGGAATTACACAGCATGTAACCTTTTAGGATTGGCTTTTTCATCCAGCATAATTCCCTGACATTTCATCCAAGTTGTTTTATGTACCAGTAGTCCATTCCTTTTTATTTCTGAGTAGTATTCCATTGTATGGATATGCAATAGTTTCTTTAATCACTTACCTGTTAAAAGATACCTGGGTTGTTTCCAGTTGTTGGTTATTATGAAGAAGCTGTTATGAATATTTGATTATAGATTTTTGTGTAAACTTTTGTTTTAATTTCTCTGAGATAAATACTCAATAGTACAATTGCTGGCTTATGTGATAATCACATGTTTAGTTTCTAAAGAAATTGACACTGTTTTCCAGAGTGGTGTACCATTTTACATTCCCACCAGCAATGTGTGAGTGTTCAATTTTCTCCACATCCTCTCCAGCATTTGGGATTGTCACTATTTTTTATTTTAGCCATTCTGATGGGTGTATAATAATATTTCACTATGGTTTTATTTTGCATTTCCCTGATGGCCAATGATGATGAGTATCTTTTCATGTACCTGATGTGATTTATTTTTGATTAATTTATCAAGCTTCTCCTTTTATGGATTGTGTTTTTAGTGTCAAGTCTAAGAACTCTTTGCCTAGCTCTAGATCCTAGAGATTTTCTCCTATGCTTTTCTTAAAAGTTCTATAGTTTTATGTTTTACATTTAAGTACATTATCAATTATGCATTACTTTTTGTATAATAATGAGAATTAAGTCAGGTCCCCCAACCCCTGCATTTGTATCCAACTGCTGCAGTACTATTTGTTGAAAAAGCTGTCTTTCTTCCTTTGAATTGCTTTGTTTATACATCTTTGTAAAAAATTCATTGAAGATATTGATTTGGGTCTTTTTCTAGGTTCTCTATTCTATTGTATTGATCTATGTGTCTATCCTTTTGCTTATACCATATTGTTTTGATTTATGTAGCCATATAGTAAGTCTTAATATTAGGTAGAGTGATCGTTCTCACTTAATTTTTTTTCAAGATTGTTTTACACATTCTAGAGTCTATGTCTGTTCATATCAATTTTAGAATGACAATCCTATGTCTGTAAAAATATTGCTTGGATTTTATAGGAATTGTATTGAACCTATCAATCATTTGGGGAAAATTGATATCTTTGCTATGTTGACTCCTCTAATAATTGAACATGATCTGTCTTTCCATTTATTTAGATCCTCTTTAATTTTTTTTATCAGCATTTTGAAATTTTCAGCATACAAAAACTGTACATATTTTGGTAAATGTATAACTTTTTTTGGCATGATTGTAGATGATAATCATGTTTTTAATTTTGCATGTTCATTGTTAGTATATATGAGTGCACTTGATTTTTGTGTGTTGATATTGTATTTTGTGACCTTTCCAAACTCATGTGTTAGTTCTAGGATTGTATTTTTTAATTCCTTGGGGTTTCTTACATAGATAATCATGTCATCTATAAATAGGGGCAATTTTATTTTTTCCTTTCTAAACTGTATGCTTTTTATTTCTTTTGCTTGCCTTATTGCAGTGGTTTGAACTTCAAATACTATTCTGAATAAGGACAGTGAGAATAGATATTCTTCCCTTGTTACCACCTCAAGGAGAAGACATTCAATTTTTCTCCCTGACAAATGATATTAGCTGTAGTTATTATGTAGATGCTCTTTTCAAGGTGAGGTAATTATCCTCTATTCCTAAGTTGCTGAGAGTTTTTTTTTTATCATGAATGGGTGTTAGACTTTGTCAAATGCTTTTTCTAGTCAGTTGATATGATAATATTACTTTTCTTCTTTAGTCTGTTTATATGGTAGATTACATTGATTTTCAAATGTTAAATCAGCCTTGCATAAATCCTACATGGTCATGTTAATTAATTATTTTTATGCATTTTGTATTTGGCTTGCTAATATTTATTTTTGAGAATTTTGTATACAAGTTCATAAGAGATACTCTTTTGTAATTTATTTTTCTGTACTGTCTTTGATTTTTTTGATATAAGAATAATACTGGTGTCATAGAATGAATTGGGAAGTATTCCCTCCTCTTCTATTATCTGGAAGAGTTTGTATAAAATTGATGTTAACTTCCTTAATGTTTTGCAGAATTCCCTTGTGCAACTATCTGGGCCTGGAGATTTCTTTTTCAGGAATTTCTAAATTATAGATTCAATTTCCTGAATAGGACAATTCAGATTATCTATTTCATCTTGGTTGAGTTTTGGTAGGAAATGGTCCCTTTCCTCTAAGTTGTCATATTTATGAACATAAAGTTATTCATATTTGCATTAATTTCTGAGGCTGCCATAACAAAGTATCAAAAACTGGGTGACTTAGAACAACAGAAATTTATTGTCTCCTACTGGAGGCTTTAAGTCCAAAATCAAGGTATTTGGAGAGCCATGCTCCCTCTGAGTCCTGTAGGGGAAGGAGCCTTCCTTGTTTCTTCCAGCTAATAGCCCCAGTCATTCCTTGACTATGGCAGCATAGTTTCAATCTCTGCCTCCATCTTCACTTGGTGTTCTCCCTGTGTCTCATCAAATGATCCTTCTATGTGTGTCTGTCTCTATGTCCAAATTTCTCCTTTTTATAAGGACACCAGTCATATTGCATTAGGGCCCACCCTAATGACCCCATTTTAACTTGATTACCTCTGTAAAGATCCCATTTCCAAATAAGGTCCCATTCTGGGATTGTGGGAAGATG
>JAVSCE010022549.1:0-26209 GCA_032199065.1 Smutsia gigantea | reverse complement strand
TGTGTAGACACAAAACATTTGGGTGATTGTGGAATGTTAAAATAGTTCCATAATACTAACATTACAAGACTTGAAACACTATCAACATAATTAAAAATATTAACAAATGACTCACCCAGCATTACAAAGGTTCAGTTTTCAATTCTAGATAATTCCATGCAGACATGCAGGTTGTGCATTGTAAAATTCCAGGATGTCATTCACATAGATTATTAACATACATGGAACCCTCTGGATTGTTCAAAATAGAGGCACTGAATTTATGATTAGTTTGTATTTGTATTAATATGTTCAGCTTTTTATGACTCATTATCTTCTGACATTCCATATTATCTATTCAATTATAATATAAACTGATCAATGTGAAAAGCCATGGACTTTGATTTGAATAATCTATATCAACTTCCTCTTTGTCACTTGCTAGCTTTATTCCTTCTGAGCTTGTGGTTTTTTAATATATAAAATAGTAAACTGCATATGAATAGTGATGACATGTTAAACAGATTTATGAATAATAACACACTAATAAATGTTATATATTTTATAATAAAATCAGTTGTATTAATGTTTATCATGTTAAGGAAAATAAATGTTACTATATCAAACTAAAACATTAGCATATAATTCACTAAAGGCATATTTTTCTAGTATTAAAAGCAAAAAAAGTAAGAGGGTGTCTAGTGAAGATGTTTATATGATGGAACTCACATTTAGTGCTATTTACACAGTAAATACATAATATTTTGCACATAATGTCAAGGTTTCCCTCCTGCTTTCAAGGCCTTTGTAAAAACTGCTCTTTGTACATAAATTTCAAAACAATAAAAATATTGCTTTATTCCCCACTTAGCACATAAAATATTTGGAAAAATGTCTTCAAATGTCCTCCTGTTCTGCTTTTGGTGAAGATGGTTGGGTATGTTTTAACAACTCTGAATATATGTGTCCAAATGACTCATTTACTCTTCCATTTCTGATAGGTTATGCATGCACATGTAGGAAAAAAATAAGTGGGATTGTAAATAAGGCCATTAACTTGTAGGAATATATGTGTATGCCACTGAGATATAGCTGTACAGGCCAACCTTTCTACAGCAAGTCAGCGAAAGCAATTTAATTTTGACCATTTGAAATGTTTTGTTAATTTTTTTTATTATGAGAAGGGTAGTATTGAATTTATGAAAGTAATATTCAAAAGAGGCTAGATTAACTTTGAAAACTGTTCCTATATGTTTTTATTTTTTCATACTTGCCAACAAAGGGAAAGCTTTCATATTGTAGCTATAATTTATCCCATACTGTATGGATAATACTGATATTTGACCACATACATAGTAGCTTGTGGAAGTAACCCAATTAAATAAGAAGGAAATATTGTGTGATGCTAAATGAAATTTTCTCATCTAAGAAAATGTTTCTTTGGTTGATTTTTTATCCACTGTTATCTCTTATATTGCTGAAGAGTATCTACTTATGGATTAATAATGTGCTTTAAAGATAAACATAGGCTTAGTGCATGGGTACATTTGTTATGGGAAAGTAATTCTTTACTGTATATCATCTGTTTTCAGGAGAAGCAATGGAGATTTACTACTGAAAATAATATGAGAATAAATGAAATTATTTTGTCAGGGCATTTCAGTAAGGGTTCTTGTGACCTATGTAAATAAAATAAGAACTCTCTCAATTTTAAGTCTCTCTCAGATGCCTTCATTTATTGAACATTGACTAATATAATTATATTTACAGTAATTTAAAGATAGTCTTTGGCTGCAAAAAAGCACTTTTATAAAACAAGATTGATGATGTTTCTGTCCATTTGACTCCATACTAATTTCCAATTTAGGAAAAAGATAATTTTTAGAAGCAGAAATTCTATGAAGCTGTTTCTTCATAATTTTCCACCCTAATCTCTGTGTAAGAAGTCTTTGGGGATTTTTCCTTTGAGTATTTTTATGTAATCCATGAAGAGTATTATTTGCATTTTGATTTGAAATTTCCTGACTTTTAGATGAAGAGGTACTAGAAATTCTGGAGATATAAGATTCTCCTTCCTCAAAAGCATTCACATATTTAACAAATATTTGCTGAACTCTTAGTTTGTGCAGAAAATGTGCTACGTTCTGGGATGTAAAGATAATTAAGCCATGCTCTTGATTATCAAGAAACCTCTGCTGTAATGGGAAGAGGTACATGTTAGATTATGTAGGTATTGCAAAGGAGGGAAAAATCATTTCTACATGGATTGGGGATAGGTTAAGAGGAAAGGCTCAGGGATAGATTTTTCAGAAGAAATAAGCAAATAAATTCTTCTGTTTATACTAGAGAATCTACTCATAAAGGAAACAATATTTCATTTATTCAGATGAGATCACTTTCTATAACACTTTTATATAATATTTGAGCTAGTATAGGCTTGACCATGTCAATTATTTTTCAGATTTCATTTTAGTTTAGATACCCAATATCAGTATCATTCATGTTTCATTTCATTATCCATGAATTTAATACTAAATATAAAATAACACTAATGCATAATAATTGAGTTATTTTGATTATAAAATATGAGCAATATTCAAAATTGCTTCTTAACTCTTAATCTTGTTGATTTTACATTGTAGATGAAAGAGAAGATGTTCAAAAGAAAACATTCACAAAATGGATAAATGCACAATTTTCTAAGGTAAGGATGTTTTGTTGCTTTTCTTTTAAGATGTAATATAAGTTGCTGATTTTTCCAAGTGAACTATGTACCTATGCGATTTAAATGTCTATAGTGTTTTTTTCCTAGTGTTTTAACTGTGAAAATCTGGGAAAAGCATGTTGACTTTTAATTAAGGAAGAAGCAGCAGAATATAAGATAAAGAGAAATTATTTAATTTGACAAAATGTATCTTTGGTTCTTCTCGATGATGTGAGTTTCTTTAACAACATCAGTCATCAGAGGATTATAACAGCAATTTTTCATCAAGTACCTAGTATGTCACGTATCAACGGAAGATATGAGGGATTTTGACTGTTCTGAATACAATCTTTTTTTTTTGGTCCTTCTTGGTCTTTACCAGTTCAAGAAAAATGGATTTAACTGCTTTGGGTCTATGTGATCCCTATTGGTTAAAGCATGTTCCAAATAGTCTTAATACTTATTTATTTTGCAAATACAATTCAATTCATGATCCACAGACAGCACAACTCTAGATAATTACATATGATCCCAGAGTAATCTATTCTTAGCTTGAAAACTAGTATTTAAGAGTAAAATATAAGGAGGTTTGTTTAGATTTCAAATATCTAAGACTTAGATTTATATTTAATAATTCTGGATTAGGGCAAATCAGATGATTTGTGAGTCACTTTTCTCATATTTCCATCATGTATATATGTATAAATATATGTTGAGTACATACCTAATAAATCTACATAGTGGAAATATAAAACTAATAAAATATGATCCCTATATTCAAGGCTTTAAAAGTGGCAAAACGGTGATGATGGTTATTTTGCATGTTGTGAGGTTTAAAAGAATCACTATATGTGAAAATTTCTAGCTCAATGTCTGACACTCAGAAAGTATATGAATTACTCTCTCCAGGCATATGTCCCGTTTTCTAAAAGTCTTGGTAATGCACCCAAAATAATCCACTGGAAGATGCAATGTAAAAAGCATTCCCTTTACTATTGTATAAATTTTAAAGTATCATTCATTCTTTGTGATATCTGAGAGCAGAATTTTGCTAGGTACTCTTTAGTATAGTAGCAAGAAGTAAAGGTACTGAATTTTATCTAATACAATCCCATTTAGGTTTACTTACTAAATTAATAATTAATAAATCGCTATTACAGAACTTTAAACAATAAACATAAAAAGAAACGTCTTTTTTTAGACCTCAACTTTTCTTAACTAAGTGGGGTACAAATTATAAAAAAGAATAACAACACAAATGAAGAAGAAAAAATGAAGTTTAAACTCAGAACTTTCAGATAGGAATTCATAATTCACACATTATTTACCAGCTGGGTATGATATGGTTTAATTGCTGTATCTACTGGCCTCATTAAAATTTCCTTCATTTTGGAAATTTTGACACAACTAATAGGTATAAGGTTTCTCAGAAATATGTAGACAAGTCAGAATTATAGATATTTTGAAATAATAATGGTAACATAATACTGCAAATCTTTGAGTTAAATCTATGAGTTGCCCCAATACGGTGTGTAAACATAACAGAGTCTGTGAATCCTCATTCCCACAGATCTAAATGGATCATCACGCTATACATTGACATTTTCAAGTATCATTCACCACAACTCACATGTTAATATTCAAACCATAGTTTGATATCCTATCTTCTAAGAATATAGTTAACACTTGAACAGTACAGAGGTTAGGGGCACTGACCCCCTGCCTTGTCAAAAGTCCATGTATATATAACTTTTGACTCCCCAGCAACTTACCTACTAATAGCCTACTGTTGACCAGAAATCTTACTGATAATATTAACAGTTTTTTAACATGTATTTTATATGTTATGTGTATTATGTACTGTATTCTTACAGTAAAGTAAGCTAGAGAAAAGAAAATGTGTTTTCAAATTGCTGCAAATCTCCAAAAAATTTTCCAATATATTTACTGAAAAAAATCTGCTTATAAGTGACCCAGCAATTCAAAATGGTGTTGTTCAAGAGTTAACTGTACATTGTTGACACCATCTTAGAGCAATTTTTCCCTACCCTCATGAGTTCCCAGATTTTAAAAGCTGTGGATTAATTACATGCAATGACTGTTCTCTCCCCAAATTCAGTTCCTACTTATTTCACTTAACTTATAAATGTTTTCCCTAAACCTATTAAAACTGGATCAATAGAGTCACCATTCTTTCAAATATGGAAGTTCATATTTGAGCCTTAACCTAGGTATTTGACATATAAATAAATGAGTAGGCTGTGAGTGGTCAGAGAAAGCAGTACTCTGGGCTAGAATGAATCTGGAAACTTTGATGCTGAAAACTTTACTGACTGAGAGACTGAAGAAGGAGCATCAGAGAGCAAGGCAACCCAGACTGAGAAAATGGGGGCCCATTGACAGCAGGATTGTGTGTTTTCTTTGTAACCCCAACAACCCTTACTAGTGCACTAAATAAATATAATAAATGCACTTTGGTTGATAGTGCTGATAACTAACTATATGCTAAACTTAAGAAAAGAGGAAAAATTCTGAATGGAAAAGAATATTTTGAAGACTCTAAAAAGAGAGAAAAAGCACTGAAAAATAATCATATGTATGTGTGATAAATCAGAAGATAAAACACACAACCGTAAAAATGAATACGATGAGTTAAAGCGTTTATCAGTTAAGCATATACACATGCACTCCCACACACATTTATATAATATTTGTAAAGTATAGAGACAAAAAAGTTCCTTGTTATTTTGTAAAGCTATATAAGGGATAGTTAAAGGGGGGAAAATGTGGTTAAGTATAGCCTCATCATTTGTGTTATTTGAAGTCAACTGTACCTTTGTAGTAAATCCAACTGATATTTCACTTGCCCAGTACCATTTTAAAATAGGCCCTATTTCTTTTTCAAATTAAGTCTTCTATTAACCTTCAATTCCAGAAATTTCTACTAGAATATGATTTATCACATCTATTCTATAAAGGTAAGTAAACATTATTTATCTCCACAAAACACACAGCCATTGCTAGCTAAGATTAATTCAAAGTAAATATTCTATTCATGTAATTTGTAGCTATTTTATGATCCTAAAAATATATTTAGTGTATACAGTACCACAAATATAATTCACATAATAAGAATCTGGCTCATTCACACAGGTTCATTCACACAAGCTTATTTATGGAAAGTACTCTTTTGAAATCATGACCAAAAGTAATTTTGCCATAAAACTTGCTTGATGTTTGTGTTCTGTGGGGAAAAATAATATTTTCTATTGGACCAATTGAAAGATTTAAACCATCTCTCAGTGAGTTATATGATGGTTTTGATCCTGCATTGGATTTAGTGATAACCTTTATTTCCATCCTCTAACTACACTTTTCTATCTGTTCTTCCAAAAGTACACAACTTTATATTTGACTTAAATAAAGTAGACATGTGTGATTAGTCTATGAACTTCACAAGAGCTCCTGATGTAATACATTTGTGTCTTCATTGCCACGACAGAGATGCCCATACCTCAAAAGCCAGCTCTCATTCTCTCAGGATAGCAATAACATGAGATAGAATTAACTGATGTAACATACTCTCCCAAGAATTCATCATGATTTACCTTCTAACTAGCATGATGAGCATGATATAATGCAAATTAACACTAAACTTGTGAGTCAGTAAACCAGGCTTCTTTATACATGTCTGTACCTTGGAGCCTTTGGAGAAATGATTATATGCACACTTGAATTTATTTTGGAAAGTAAAGTAAATATGAAATTCAAATTCTTGGAGTCTTGTTTTCCTTGTATGACTATGTCTACTTTGTAAGAAAACGTATTTTTGAAAGAGTTTTATAAATAGCAAAACATAAGCATAAAGTTTTGCCATTTCTGTTATTGTGTAATGTATTTTCTGAATTGAAGAAATCATGTTTATACAATTTTCTTCTGGATGTCTGATCATTTCTTTCTTGAGCATGCATGGTTTTGGCTACCTTGTTTGGATGGAAAAGGGAGACTAGAGCGTTTATTTATGTTTCACCCTACTATGCTTTCTATGCCAATCCATGCCCTTAACACATACAAACACACATGAAAACACCCTCAGCAAGCATGTTATATGTTTAAAATGAATTAAACAGTTTCATTATATAAAAGGAAGATACTAAGACATAGGGGAAAAACATTGTTTCAATGAAAGAGGTAACAATATGTATATACCTTTCCTCTGTGTCAGTTCTATATTTATATATAACTAACAAATTTATATATAACAGGGACCTTTATATATATATATATAATGGGCCTGATTTAATGGAAGTAACCGCGCAGAGCTGTGGTGTCATTAACTGAGCAGAGCTGTGGTGTCATAGAAGGTTCACCATAGATATAAACCTGACCCTTATGCTTATGGATTCTCGTTTCTCCCTACTATTGGCTATCAGGAAGAATTAGATAACTAAAGAGGATCCAGGGCAATGAACTATGTCTCTGGACCATGATAAGCAGCCCATACTAGGCTTTGGTAATACGTGAATTATTTGATACAATTGTTTTTGGAGAGATGAATATTGGTACAGGAAACTATAGAAATCCTCATTTCACAAATAGCAAATATTAGAAACTTTTTGTTTTATGCTATTAAACTCATATAATATGCTATTGATATGCTATTGTTTTATGCTATTAAACTCATTTAATATGCTACTGACTTATATTTTTATGGTTATTTCCTCCAGTGATCTCATGAGATAGGTATTCAAGCTGAGCTAAATAAGTTTAGTTGTCTTGCTGAAGGTAAATAGAAGAGAAAGATCTGGAACCCAAGAAATTGGACTCTAAAATCCATGATATTTCCATGTCTGTTACTGTTGTGACAACTATTCCATCTACCAAATGCTGCATTTTAGAGGGGACATGTTGCAAAATTGGTAAGCTTTATGAGAAGTGGAGAAGGGGTTCGAAGATGTTGAAATCTTGAGAGTAGGAAATATTTAATGCTTGCAGTACTAACAGAGGCTTTATTACCTACCTTTGAGTGTTCAGTAACCCCAAAACTCAACCACTGTTGAGAAGATTTTTAATTGATTCTTTCCAAATGATTTCTAATGCATTAAATATGAATACTTTCACATGCTAAGTTTTGGTGAGTGATCTAGTTTTACATATAATCATCTAAATTGTGACAATTTCTGTTAATTAATATTCTTATTTCTGCTAATCACAAATAAATTATTGCATAAGAGAGAATTTAAATATTTATTTAAAATAATTTCATGAGAAATGCAAAATGCTGCTGTATTGGCATGTGGACTCCCTAGCATCTCCACTAGATGTTAAGATGACTTCTAAATGATGGGTCTGTGTTTGCAGTTGAGATCGTCATGCTAAAGGTCTAATCCACTGAGAACCATTCCCTTGAATGTTTTCCTAAATCTAATCTTTGCAAAGTACCCATGTAAGAAAGGATATTCAGTTAGTGAAAGGGAAATTGGTTTGTTACAGGTTTCACTGTTATCAGTGAAGGACAAATAACTCACTGTTAATATTTCAGATTTTTATTAGAAATTTGTTGTTTTTGATCAACATAACTGTTACTGAGCTCTTAATAACTCTAGCTAGTTTTAGAAGGTACACATGTTTTACTCTTTAAGCCACTATGTCCTGAAATATCTTTTGCGGAAACTGGAATTGCTGATTGCTATACCTATATAGTATGGCATGGTTTCAGCGGCAAGCTTATTCAGCTGGCGTATGTAAATATTTACCAATTAGCCCGATTGTTGTTGGCAAAAAAACAACTTCTGCAGCTGATAGGCAAAAGCATCAGTTATCTGATTTATTCTGTCTTAGTGTCCTACCTAAGTTTCCAGCAAAACAACTTATATTTAGTTTAGTGATTTATTTTCATATTGAAAAGAATAGTTGGCACCCTGACATCATCCCACCAGAAATATATGGTTGCTCATCAGTAGTCAACAAATGCCTGTTGAATGCAACATGGTTTTCTTCTCCAGGAGAGTAACATCTCAAGGAGGAAACAATGATATAAACATAAATTAAAATAAAATATGGCCTTTAATATAAGAGAAATGCCATAGAACACAGAAGAAAGAATGACTGATTGCTTGTAAAGGGGGACAGCTTTTTGAAAAGAGGTGACACTTAATCTGAGGGTATCTACAATTTAAAAAGAGGTGAAGACAACAAGAATTCAGTGTAGAAACATGAAACATAAAATATGGAACAATGAAAGAAGTTTGGCCTCTCAGGTGGTGTGTGGCCCAGGAGATCTGTGTGAGTGAAGAATGGGGTTTGTGAGAGAGAAAACAATGCTGTTCCTGAATAATTACATTATTGTAAGGGGCAGTTGGGCCAACAGTGAGATATTAGTTTAATCATGTTAACAATCCGCTTCCAGTTGAAAAACATGAAGGTCTAAAACAATAGGCAATTGAAGAGCAATTAGACTGCCCTACTGCCACTAGTCCTTCCTACAAAACTGAGTCAGAAGCCTACACTTTACAACAAGGGAAAAGACATGGATCCAAACTGAAAATGCAAGTGGGTTACATTTTTCTGTAGCATTGTTTGATACCACACATACTCATCAGCACACTGCATCAGAATCCCCTAGATGGCTTGTTGAAACATAGACTGCTGGGACCCACGTATAGTTTCTGATTCCAGAGGTCTAGGGGGGCCAAGAACTTGGCAGTTCCCAGTTAGGACTCATTCCTATTATTAAACGTACCTACAGCTTTAATGTTAAGCAATGAATAAATATTTTGAATATTATGTCTATGCATTAAGTTCTTATCCTTCATAGTTATGGAAATCATTTATAGTTAAGGAAACATGTTTTGACAGAAATACACTGTTTTGGGTCAGTCTCAGTCATCATCATCATTAGTGATGCTATTGGCTAGGGACATTCAACGTGAGCCCCTGCTACTGGGGTGAGCCTGCACAGACGTTTCCCCTTCTGGAGCCAGTGTTGTGGCTGGACTGGCCCTTGTGGTTCTTACTACGATTGCAAGTAGCACCTCGGCACCAAACAGCCAAGAAGTTTGAAAAAAACAAGGTTTTTTACTCACAAGTCTGGGAGGGTACAGAGCATACCCAGGGCCACACAGCGAGGTCATGCAGAAAGAGAGAGCATAGGTGGCCCTGTGGTTCTGCCTTTACTGGGGTTAAGGGTGGGGGCCGAGGGTTTCATGGGTTCACTCTCTGTTGGTGAATTTAAAACATAAGAGCAAGAATTAAAATGTTGGAAGAGAAAAGCAAGTTGTCAAACTGTCAGTCATCTAAGTCACCTGGGCTTTCTATAACGGGAAACTTATGGTGGGGCAGCCTCGCTCTTTATTTTGTACAGCTGGCAGTCAGTTATGGATGTCTTTGAAGTGGATGCCTCACCATCAAGGGCTTAATGTCAGGCACTTACATTACAGTTTTTTTCAAAAACTGATTGTCAGGTGCTTACACTACACACAAAGTCTATGTTCACTCATTTATTATTTATTGAGCACCTACTATTTGTCTGGTGCTCAGTTTTTGAACATGACAGTGAAGAGACATGCTGATGCTGCTCGTTCCGGGACCACACTTTGGGAACCACTACCATAGAATGTCAATTATTTAATTGGGTATGCAGTAGGGAATGTTTGAGGAAACCTCATCTAGGAATCTGATGAACACTCAAGGGGGAATGATCTTTCCCATTCTCCAACTGAGAATCCTATGCTTGATTGAAGTTGGTGTCCATCTAGAGGGGTCTATACTCAATAAAAGATTTGAGTTGGTGTTAAAAGACTCAAAACCTACCAATCAGATATCTATTGTGTGTGTGTATGTGTGTGTGTGTGTGTGTGTGTGTGTGTGTGTATGTATATATATATATATATATATAGTCTTATACTAGTCTTATGTTACAAGTCTCAAATATAAGTATAGGTTGGCATACATACATACGTATATATAATACATAATATTTTTTAAACCTAGTTATTGTGTGTTTTGTAAGCAGATAGGTGATAAGGAAAGTAATTGATATAATTGAGCTCAAAGTTTTGGAAAAAAAAAAGCCCATCCAGGCATTAATATTGACTGTATCTCCATGTTTTCTTTCACTGCAACTATTTTAAGGGCAACAATATGTTTTAATTATTAATAAAAAGTTTCCAATAGATATATAGTATCTTTCAATCCCTCTTTTATTTATTGTTTTGCCTCTGCAGCATTTCATCAGAGGGTCTTCCTCCATGTTCCATTTAATGGGTTATTTTTTTTTACCTTACCAGGGTTCCTTTGACAATTCTCTATCAAATTATGATAATGGTAGGCAGAACACAAAAAGTTAAGTTCAGATCTTACAGTGATTTATTGATGTAAGTTCAGGTATATCGACCTCTTTTTTTTTAATTTTTTTATTTGGTATCATTAATATACAATTACATGAGCAACATTGTGGTTACTAGATTCCCCCCATTATCAAGCCCCCACCACATACACCATTACAATCACTGCCATCGGCATAGTAAGATGCTATAGAATCACTACTTGTCTTCTCTATGCTATACTGCCTTCCCCATGCCCCCCCCCCATACATTAAGAGTGCTAATCGTAATGCCCCTTATTCCCCTTATCCCTCCCTTCCCACCCATCCTCTCCAGTCCCTTTCCCTTTGGTAACTGTTAGTCTATTCTTGGGTTCTGGGAGTCTGCTGCTGTTTTGTTCCTTCAGTTTTTTCTTTGTTTTTATATTCCACAGATGAGTGCAATCATTTGATACTTGTCTTTTTCCTCCTGGCTTATTTCACTGAACATAATACCCTCTAGCTCCATTCATGTTGTTGCAAATAGTAGGATCTGTTTTATTCTTATGGCTGAATAATATTCCAATGTGTATATATACCACATCTTCTTTATCCATTCATCTACTGATGGACAATTAGGTTGCTTCCATTTCTTGGCTATTGTAAATAGTGCTGCGATAAACATAGGGCTGCATATGTTTTTTTCAAACTGGGCTCCTGCATTCTTAGGGTAAATTCCTAGGAGTGGGATTCCTGGGTCAAATGGTATTTCTATTTTCAGCTTTTTTATGAACCTCCATACTGCTTTCCACTATGGTTGAACTAATTTACATTCCCACCAGCAGTGTAGGAGTGTTACCCTTTCTCTACATCCTCTCCAACATTTGTTGTTATTTGTCTTTTGGATGGTGGCCATCCTAACTGGTGTGAGATGATATCTCATTGTGGTTTTAATTTGCATTTCTCTGATGACTAGCGATGTGGAGCATCTTTTCATGTGTCTGTTGGCCACCTGAATTTCTTCCTTGGAGAAGTGTCTGTTCAGATCCTCTGCCCATTTTTTAATTGGATTATTTGATTTTTGTTTGTTGAGGTGCATGAGCTCTTTATATATTTTGGATGTCAACCTCTTATCAGATATGTCATTTATGAATATATTTTCCCATACTGTAGGATGCCTTTTGTTCTAGTGATAGTGTCCTTTGCTGTACAGAAGCTTTTTAGTTTGATATAGTCCCACCTGTTCATTTTTGCTTTTGTTTCCCTTGCCCGTGGAGATATATTCATGAAGAAGTTGTTCATGTTTATATTCAAGAGAGTTTTGCCTATGTTTTCTTCTAAGAGTTTTATGGTTTCATGACTTACATTCAGGTCTTTGATCCATTTTTAGTTTATTTTTGTGTATGGAGTTAGACAGTAATCCAGTTTCATTCTCTTACATGTAGCTGTCCAGTTTTGCCAAGACCATCTGTTCAAGAGGCTGTCATTTCCCCATTGTATGTCCAATGGCTCCTTTATCGTAAATTAATTGGCCATATATGCTTGGGTTAATATCTTTACTCTCTATTCTGTTTCACTGGTCTATGGGTCTGTTCTTGTGCCAGTACCAAATTGTCTTGATTACTGTGGCTTTGTAATAGAGCTTGAAGTCAGGGAGCGTAATTCCCCCCATTTTATTCTTCCTTCTCAGAATTGCTTTGGCTATTCAGGGTCTTTTGTGGTTCCATATGAATTTTAGAACTCTTTGTTCCCATACGTTGAAGAATGCTGTTGGTATCTGGATAGGGATTGCATTGAGTCTGTAGATTGCTTTAGGCAGGATGGCCATTTAGACAATATTAATTCTTCTTATCCATGAGCACAGGATGCGTTTCCATTTATTGGTATCTTCTTTAATTTCTCTTAAGAGCGACCTCTCTTTTGATGCAGCTAGAAGCAGATTTGTAAAATTCTTGAACCATAAAGGGCAAGCTATGTTTTTTTGAATGTTCTTTGCTTAATCTTATTCTAATGTAAGTGCTAATATCACTAATCCAACTCTCTGTGCTTAGAAATGTAACTGTAAAAATAAACAAAGGATGATCAATAAATAAGCAGTCACTTCCAGTCTTGTCCAGAACTATGGTCAGCTGATGGATGGAGACAGACCCCTTAACTAGAAATGTTAGTGAAACCACCCCATGGTTTATTATTAGCTGTCATGTAGTGAGAACAAATGAGTTATAGATGAGTTGCTCAATGTTTTCTTGTTTGATTTAGCTCACCTGGCATCTGGAAAACCAGTCTTTTCAAAATACATACTCCATGGATAGTACTTTCTGTAAGAACTAGTCTTGTTATTAAAATTACCTGCAACTATTATGTCAGTCAAAGAATGAATATTTTTAATATTTATGAATTAAGCTCTTATCCTTCATAAACTATTATTTATATTTAAGGAAACATGTTTTGACAGAAATACACATAAAGTCTACATTCCTTAGCTTATTATTTGTTGAGCACCTATTACATGTCAGGCCCTCGAGGTTTTTGAACATAACAGTAAAGAGAAAAAGTTCCTTTAATCATAGGACCCTATGAACCAGATAAGCTAAATAAGGAATTTATTTAGCAGACTATTTGACATTCTCAACATTTATTTGTCAACTTGTTTTCTCTGCAATTAGAATGTAGAATTTGGGATAATAATGGATGCTAGGAGGAAAGATAAAGCAGGGTAAGAGAAGAATAAGAATTGGGTGGGTTGCTTTTTTATGTAGTGAATTCTGGATATGCATATCTGAAGAGACATGTGATATAAGAAATCTGAAGGAAGGAAGAGAATGAATCATGCAGATGTCTTAAAGAAGACAGTTCTAGACAGACAGAAGAACATCCACAAAGGTCATGAAGAGGGAGTGTATTTTGAGGGACAGCAGGATGGCTGGAGGAAAGTGACTAGGAATGAGTACTATGAGCTACACATGTAGTGGTATTAAGGGGGCAAACGGTAGAAGTAGAAAGGCCAGCTAGAAGATAGTGTAGTAATCCAGGTATGTGTGTGGTAGGGTTTGGGACTAGTTTGGTAGCCATAGACCTGGTCATAACTTGAGTACATTTTGAAAGCAGAGCCCATTTTGCTGATGGACTAAATATGGAGATTGAGAGAATTGAGACAAACAGTTTTAGCCTGAACACAAGGAAAGTTGGAATGACTGTTTACTGGGATAAGAAAGACTATTGAAGGAGAGAGTTTGGTGGGGAATGATAGGTAATTTTCCCATGAGAAACTGTGGAAGAGAATTATATTTTCAACTTCTGAAATTAACCTCAAGGTCATAAATAATTAGTAAACAAAGCTGTCTCAATTTTGGAAAAATAAAATAAGAGAAAACATAAAGTACCTTAATTACTCTGAGTGTTGCAGTGCATTTGCACTGGAGTTAACTTGATCTTTGCCTCTCTTATGATTTAGATTGGGTGGCTATAAATCAATGGAGACAAGCTTGATTTACCTACAGTTTCCTTCTTCATGGCATTTACTATGTAGAACCCATGTCACTGTATTAAAATTATTGTTTACAAATATTTTACATGTATTAACTGAGATCCTTGGGGTCAGAACTTTGACTTAGTCATCACTGTTTACTCAACCTAGAGCATACTCCCTGATATACAGTGATATTCAATAAATATTTGTTGAATGAATGGAAATAAGGAAGAAAGGAAGAGAGGAATTGAAAACAAAGTTGGTCATTTTGGCCATTATCTCAGTCCTTTATTCTGTCAATAATTTCTCCTTTATCTTCTTTCATGTCCTCAAATATCACCTCTGTCCAGGGCCTAACACTGGGCTTGAGACTTAAACACTTAGGAAATGATTTTCCAGTATACAACTTCCAATTATGCACTTGTGACACTGACCGTAAGACCCATTTTCCCACCTACTTCCTGAACCTATCCACCAAGCCATGGCAAAGTCCCGATATAAGGCAAGGATGATATAAATGGACATGACCTGCTGGGTAGATGGAAACAAGGTCTGACTAATGATTAGAAAAAGACAAGGAATTAATCTGATAGTTGCAAGGTATTTTCTCAGGACACTAGTCAGACATAGTTACCATAAATTGGGATATGAACTGAGAGAGAAAGGAGGAGAGATACCTTTGACAGTTGTTGATCATTTTAGTGTTAGATATGGATTTGTTTAATTTAATTTGGTTTAATGTGGTTATGAGGCATTCAGAAAGTCAGTCTGATGGCAAGTACTGGATTCAGAAGCCTGAAATTTAATTCCCAGGTCACCACTTAACATGTATAAACTTGAGTAAATTACTAAACCTTTCTAAGACTCAACTTCCCCATCAAATATTTATTTAAAAGATTAAAAGATGTTCTGCATGCAAAGCACCTAGAATTATACCTGGCACATGATATACATTCAATTGGTGTTGGTTATCATTTATATTCTCGTGCAGGCAAGAGGAATTGAATCCCTCTGAGAAGAATGCTTGAGTTGGTATTTGCCTGACAGGCTTTTATTTTGCTGAGTGGCATAGGAGAGCTGATGGATTTTGGTTACATAATGTTTTGCTTAATGGGGTATGGGAATTGAATGGATTTAACAAGCAATGTGTAGAAAAAAAGAATATCAGGTTTGAAAACACAGCTTTATGATTTAATTTGTTAGTGTTGGTGACTGGAAAAACAGATGAGTCATCTCTGGTAGATCACGAGGGTCATGAATGGGGCACTGGTTAGCTAAAATATTTAGAGTGTGAGTAAAAAAAAGAAACAAAGGGAAGAGGGCATCAAGTAGAAGGTGTGATTATGATTGTTAGAGGCCCAAGGAGTTAAGAGAACTGTTGCTCTGGGAGGAGGAGGTTCCCCTCTCAGGACAAGTTCACTGTGAATTCAGTGAGACCAAATAAAGAAAACAGAAAGTTGGGGGTAAAATGGGGCTCATACCATGTTTTATTCTCACAAAGGTCACCCAGGTACTATAAGCAGCAGTGACTGTCTCTTAGTCTCTCCTGGCTCTGGTGCTGTTCCCTCCTGCTCCCCAACACAGGGCTTTCTTCCCCCTTTCTAGCACTGGGGCTGTGCAGCTTCTCCCTCCTCCTTCCTCTCTCTGCTCCCTAAGCTCTCTGCTTCTCCACTCCCACTGCTCTCTGGGATCTCTCCTTCCCCACCCTTAGCACCAGGAGGAATTCTGCGGGTTGGTCTCTCTGGTGACAGTTATATCCAGGCTCTTGTGTGTTTACTCTCCACCCTTCCCCTGGATCAGTATTCCTGTGACTGACAGCCTGGAGTGGCTCTTTTAACTGGTAAACATCATGCTGCCCCTAGGTATGTAAACAGGCTCCTTTATGTATACAGTGGGTGATATTAAAGCCAGCTGAGATCCTGGCCATAAAATGTCCATTTTCTCTACAAGAACTCAAGCCTTTTGTTAGACATGCCACAGTCTGGAATGCTTGTTCTTGACCCTCATATACAGCTGCTCTCCAAAGACCTCACTCTACTTCTCTCTGCATTTGACCTCTCATATTGTAGATTCTGTGTCATCATCTTTCTTGGTTTACTCTTTTTTTTTTAGTAGAATATAACCCCTGGTAACTTCCTGAGAAAGGGCTCAAAGGAGGCGATTTTTTCTTTAAGATATTATAAAATATTTTTTATTTTTTCTTATTGATCATTTTTTATATACTCATGATCTTGTTTCAGAAACTGCAGTCACTTCTCTCATAGTTTCTGTGAATTTTCATTATGATTTTCCCACAATTCTCTTCTGCTTCTTGCATTGTTCGTGTATTCTAAAGTCCTTCTTTCTTGTTTGTTTCTTTGTTTTATTTGGAAGAACTTTTTCATTTTCAAAGTCTTTCCCAAATTATCTGGTGATCTTAATTTTTGTTTACATTTAAGTGTTAGGTACTACATTTGGTAAACACTCTTTCCTGATAAAAATATTTAAAAAAAGAAAGGAATCATTGGATACTTCTGTTAAAATATTACACTGTATGTATAGTTTAGTCCAAGAGTCTGCATATTACTTAAGACACATTCCATGAATCCTGGCTAAAGATAGGAAAAGTGTAAGAATGTTCGAGCTGTCTTCACTACTACTTAACATTGTGTTGGAAGTATTAGCCATCACAATCAGAGAATATAAACCAATTCAAGGCAAAACAGTTGAAAGAAGAAGTAACAGTATATAAATTTGCATATGGGATTGTTTATTTAAAAAGTGGCAAAGAAACAGTAACATTAACAAACACAAATACCAATACATACAGTAAAATAATCTAGTAAATTAAAAGAATATAAAATTAACATGTAAAATCAATATACTTCATGTATATAACTGATGAGCTAGAAGATATTATGGATCAGATGTATCCATTTACAATAGCAAAACAAAACACAAATTTAACAAGAAATTTTCCAAACCTGTATTTTAAAACTTTCCTGAAAGACACAAAAGAAAATCAAAGAGAAAGAACTACCTGTTCCTTAAGAACATGACTTAACATCATAAAAGAATCTATTGTTTATAAGTTAATATATAAATTAAATGACATTCCAGTATAAGTAATACTTCTTTTGGCGTCTGACAAGATGATTCTAAAGTGTATATAGAAAAATAAACAAGCAAAAATAACCAGGAAAAAAAAAACATAAAATTATAATCTAAAATGCTAGGGTATAAAATTCTGTAATGTTAAATTTCAATTGAAAATTTCAATAAAAGCTAACAATTTATTAAAATGTGTTTCCAAAAATATATTTCCTGTCAACTAGGAAGGCCTAATAGCAATGGGTACACAGAGCTGAGATGATTCTAACACTGAATTCCAACCTAGGGTGGGAGTTTCCCTGAACCAACCAGCAATATCAGACACCAACTGGATATCCTATAATTCAACTCAATTCTAACACTGTTTGTTTGGGAAAAAATTTGCTTCAGAGACATAGGGAAGTCAGAGTGGAAGGTGGGGAAGGAATTCATTAATGCAAGAAAGGCAGGGAATGGCAATTGCTTTGCAGGCAGCAGGGAGCAAAGAAGAGCAGAGGGAGGAAAGGGAAGCTCATTGAACTCCAGTTCGGCATAGGGCAAATCCCTTGCCAACTCCTAAAGCCAGGTGGCTGGTGTCCAGTGTCCACTTGAATCTGCACAGCATGGGAACTAAGCCCCTACCGCCCCAGGATTTTGGAGAGCCACAGAGCACTGAATGGAGTGAGATTATGTTCTGAGAACCTCCCAAAGGCAAAGAAAGGAGATTTTCAGGCAGGCTGCTAAAGAGCAAGATCGTACAGCTTCAGTCCTGTCCAGGTCACCCAGGCGACAGGAATTTGCAAGCACAGATCAGAGACCCTCCCTAGTTATCTGGAATAGAACAGACAGAATGAAGACATGTGCTTAAGTCTGGAGAATAGAATGAAATAGCAAAGTGACAAAGAATTTCACTACTGGAAGAGCACAGAGACAAAATGTAGTAAGTTGAGCAGTAAGAAGTCTTTATTTAAGGCAAAAGGTGCATACTCAAGGAAAGGGGAGTGTGGGCAACCTCAGAGAGGAGGCACACTTAAGGTTTAGAGTTTGGGGTTTTATAGGGCCTTTTGGGCAGGGGTTAGCATAAGGCATGATGTATACAGGTGATTTACAATTCCTTTGAAGTTTTGTCTTAAGAATAGGCTTATTTAGGGGACTGTGTTGGTCTGGATCCCAGCATTCTTTATCCACATAGGTTTATTTACATTTTGGAGATCTATTCCCTGTCCTGGTTACCAAGTTACTTAATTGATTAAGGGTTCTGGAAGAAGAATGGCCTATAGATTAAGTTAAAAAATGAGCTGGGCCTTTTTTGCAGGCTAAGTAGATTTTACAATGGTATGACCTTTGTCCCATTTCCCTGCCCTACCTCATGGGGTAGGGCAGAGAAGTCCTTGATTGACAATCTTTGGCCTTGGAGGCCTGATCTAATTGGTACAATGAAGACATGGGCTGTGCTCTGATACATTTCTTTATCAGGGGAATTGTTTTTCATCTGGGGAATATCCAGACATTCTGGATCTCTGGTTTTATCTGGTTAACACTTTGAGTCCCTTTTAGTAGGCTTTACTGGCTTTATTCTCTCTCCACCCCACTCCTGTCTGTCTTTCTGCCTGTCTACCTGGAAATAGCATCAGATCCCACAAGTTAGGAGTTCCGTCCTATAAACTGCCCCACCAGCACCCGAATTTCAGAAGCCAGTGTAAGTCTGGGGAGACAAAATCCCAGGGCAAAATACCTCTAAAACCAAAATCAGTCAAAGGGAGAGATAAAGTTTAAAACCCATTTATTGCTTACAAACTGCAGTCTGGGGCCATTTCTCTCTCCTGCTCCAGCAGAAGACAACCAGACCTCCCTTTAACCTCTCACGTTCAGATAAGCCCTCCTTTGCCCAGGTAAATACCCATTGATATGGAGATGAACTTCTCTCCACCCCTGAGTCACACCTATTGATATGTAGATGTACTAAAACCATACTTATCTCCACGCCTGAGGATGCATTAAAGCCAGGTGAGATACTCTGGAAATATTACGATTTTACCCACAGCCAGTCACCAAGTCCAAGCTGTCACTTGTACTTATGACCTACGAGCTACAGATCAGAGGTTCCAGATCCCCCTCCTTAGGTTTGATTAATTTGTTAGAGTAGCTTCACAGTAAACTCAAGAAACCTGTTTACTCACTAGATCTCCAGTTTATTACAAAAAGATATAACTGAGGAACAGCCAGATGAAAGAGATGCATAGGGTAACATATGAGGAAAGGGCACAGAGCCTCCATGCCCTCTCAGAATATGCCACTTTCCCCAAATCTCCACGTGTTCACCAACCCAGAAGCTCTTCAAACCCCCATTTTTTTTGCATTTTATGGAGGCCTACTTACATTGGCATGGTTGATTAAATCATTGGCTATTGGCAAGTGATTCAACCTCCAGCAAATTCCCCACCCCAGGGTAGTAGGGGCATGTGGGCACTTACAACCCCAAACCTTTAATCACAAAGTTGGTTCCCTAGGCAATTGGCCCCATCCTTAGGTTACCTAAGGGCTTTCCAAACTTCACCTCATTAACATAACAAAAGATACTTTAATTGCTTTTATCTTTTAGGAAATTCCGAGGGTTTTAGGAGCAGTCTGCCAGAAACTGGGACAAAGACCAAATACACATTTCTTATTATAAATCACAGTATCACACTAGCACTCAGATGTTCATTGCTAAATATCATCCTGCATTAAAAAGAACCACAGCTCCTCAAAAAACTCAAAATAGAAATACTGTTTGACCCAGGAATTCCACTCCTAGGAATTTACCCTAAGAATGCAGCAGCCCAGTTTGAAAAAGACAGATGCACCCCTATGTTTATCACAGCACTATTTACAACAGCCAAGAAATGGTAACAACCTAAGTGTCCATCAGTAGGTGAATGGATAAAGAAGAGGTGGTACATATACACCATGGAATATTATTCAGCCATAAGAAGAAAACAAAGCCTACCATTTGCCACAACATGGATGGAGCTAGAGGGTATTATGCTCAGTGAAACAAGCGAGGTGGAGAAAGACAAGTACCAAATGATTTCACTCATCTGTGGAGTATAAGAACAAAGCAAAAACTGAAGGAACAAAACAGCAGCAGACTCACAGAACCCAAGAATGGACTGACAGTTACCAAAGGGGAAGGGACTGAGGAGGATGGGTGGGAAGGGAGGGATAAGGGGAAAAAGGGGCAGCACGATTAGCACTTATAATGTGGGAAGGGGGACACGGGGAAGGCAGTATAACAGAGAGAAGACAAGTAGTGACACTATAGCATCTTACTATGATAATAAGGGGAGTCTAGTAACCATAATGTTGTTCATGTAATTGTACATTAATGATAGCAAAAAAAACAAAAACAAAAAAGAAAGAACCACAGCTCATTGGGGAACATTTGATTCCTGATCCTGGGCAGGTAATGTATAGATGAGCCTGTGCCCACCCCTCCCCCAGCCCCAGTTCTGCCATAAAGCAAGGAAGAGCTTTCCAAATTTGTTAACATCTTGAATTTTCTCCTTTCTCTTCTGGCCACTTTATGCTTATTTCAAAGCTTTTTTTCTTTTTTATAGGCAGGCTTCTGGTAATTTTTAAAAATATATTTACACATTCATACTAAGATATTTTTCTAAAATTAAGGAGAAATATACACATTTAGTAATGATGAATGTTGGCTTATGCTTTCTTTAATGGTCTTTTTCAGCAATCTGGAGCATACTGGAGTATCCAAACAGAGGATACTAATGTTTGATTCAATACACCAGTTTCCAAGAAAAAGTGATTTAGCCACTACCTTTTAAAAATAAAGGCAATGAAGAATGCTTTATTGTATAAATTTTATTATCATAACTGACATTTGAAGAATTGAGTACAATTTTGGAATGTCCGCAATAGTCCCTTGATAGTTAGGTAACCTCACCTATAGTATGCACATATATTCCAAAAGAAACAGTTCAAATGAAGAGTGCTTCTGATAATATTCCAAATGGGCTATGTAAGTAGAGTATTATGGAAGTAGATAGTGGGAATTTATTCAGAGCCTGCATTTAAGACATTCTGATATATTCTCTGAAGAGCAAACTTGTCATCTAAATTGTAAACCACTAGTTTGGATTAACAACAATTGATAGATCATTAAGTATGATCTCTGATAATCTAAGATCTTAAACAATTACATCACATGAATATTGCATTAAGTATATTTCTATTGCAGGGGTGGAAGAATTTTCCCTTTTTCCCTTCTTGGTTCTTTGGCTGGCCTAATAATTAATTTGACGGAAGACAGATCAACATGAGAAAAACAAATTTAATTTCATACATATGGAAGCCCATAGAAATATGAGACTCAAAGAAATGACCAGAACAGGCAGCTTTTAGATCTTTCAGACAAGGAAACAATAAATTTGTAAAGGATTGACAAAGCAAAGGGGTTTCAGTTTGTAGTATCAAATTAGTGAAGAGACACCAAGTTTTGTTTACACAGCCTTCTAGGCTCTGAATTCCCTGTCTCTGGATATAAGGTTGCTTTCAACCTTCCTGGTACAGGGACATTACTTTCACATGGGAGATTTATTTCTGCTTTCAGGGGTCAAAGAAGAGTCGAGTGTCCTTGTACTGGCAGTTTCTTGAGTAACTTTAATTCAAAAAAATCAATATGCCAAAGTGGCATATTTTGGGTGGCATATTCTGCTCTCCTTCAGTCTCTTATCTTTGTGGGGCTCCTGTATGTGCAAACAAAATTAAATTGGTTTTTCCCCTGTTAATCTTTTTATTATGGAGTGGGGGAAATCTCAGCGAAGAACCTAGAAGGTTAGGGGGAAAATTATTTTTCCTCCCCCACAGGAACATGTGACTCATGGTTAAAAAAGGGAGCTATAACAAACGGAAGGTATTCAGGAAATACTAATGTTAAGAATAAAGTAATGCATTTAAGAAATTCTTTTCACTATTTAATTACTGGAGGACAGTTCCATACAGTCTTTTGCAATTAGGGAAAATTTGGACTCAGTAATATGACAAAGCAACTGTTTTTTTTTAGTTTCATAAAAAATCATTTAAATTTTTTCCAAACACCTTAATAAATTAATAAAAAGGCATAGAAAATGAAGCAATAAGATTACATATGTAGCATTTATGTGAGTGTGTGTGTGTGTATGTGCTGTGTATGTATGAAATAATTCAACTAAGGTGAAAAACTAAAGGTTTCCACCTAGACTAGGACATTTAAAATCTACACATATCTTACAATATTGAAAGTGCTAAGTAACTACATATGATATAAATAACATGGAGGAACATTTTTATTTAATTATCCTCAAACTCTCAAACTATATACAATAAAAAAGAGAAAGCACAAACTGAGTAGAAATATTTAAGCTGTATTTGAGTTCTTAAATATTTCATGTTTCTATTCCATATACCTAATTTAGTAATGATGATTATAATTTTAGGACAATACTTCCCTGATTATTCACAAATGCTAAATGAAAAATTCTCATTTCTTCATTAGATGGGAATTCTTTAGATATTGATGCATTTTTTTCAGTAGATTGACTCTTTTAAAAAGAGAATACAATGTATACCTATATCAAATCATCACAGTGTACACCTTAAAAATCTTATTATTTTGTGAAACCTCAAAAAAACTGAAAAAGGAGAGAAAGAAGATGACTTAAATTTGCTTTAAAAATCAAAATTGTCATGGAAAATAATTTATAAGATAATTATTTTAGAATAAAATATTTATGTTTTGGCAGGGTTAAATAACATTTTTCAGCTGTTCTCTGGATTATAGCATTGTACTGACATATTTAACTATTTTTAAGAAAAATCAACAGTGGGGGTGTCAAGTAAGTAGTTTAGATAACTTTAAAATAATTAAAATCTCAATGTGGTTGGTCCAAATCAGATAAATTAAAGAAAAACCTTCACAGAAGCTATCTGTTCATACTAATCAGACTCAGCAGGTAATTTTTCACCACTCTATTTGTTGAATAAATATTCAATAGGTAAGTTGGCTGGGCACTCTAAACTATTTTAATGTTCTTATTCACATTACTTTCAAAAATGAAATTTGATGTCTTGGAAAACAATATTAAAACTTTCATAAGATATTTAAATGTTTATTGGATTGCTTTTACAATACCCAGTTTCAGAAATATTTTTTTCTTTCAAAATTGTAAATAACTTCCTACCACTTTGGTTGAAGTTTTTCTCATCATTTTATCTAATGATTTCTACTGACAGCTTTAAAAACTCGTGTCTTGTGGCACCACTTCAAATGTGATTTACACTCCTTGTCATTATTTAATCTTTGAAATGATACTTTATCATTGCTGAAATCAGTGTGGGTACATTGAACAAGGTTTGAGAGCCACTCTGTAGGACTGAGTCATTAGCCTATAATTTTACAGTAGATGAAGTACTGTGTTTTCACTACTTTGAAAAAAAAAATAATGAACTTGCAATTGAATCTTATATTTAACATTTTTATCTCAGCTTTACTACCATTAAATATAACTGCATTGACCACATAAGAAGCTAGAAAATCACTGCACCACAGTTTAATCTAATTCAATTTAAATCTAACAAAGATAGCCATAACTAGCAATTTACCAAATGAAAGGCCAGAGTTAAGTTATACTCAACACTGTGTTGGTATGGAAGTAATTAGCCTTAAAATTTACATTATTCTTGGGGGTACTGAAGCTCTTTCAAGAGCTTATTGTATGGTACCCAGTATTTTTCAAGGGTTGGATGAATTACAAAGTCTAAGCCATCACCTAACACAGCTAACTCTATTATGGTACCTACTGTCTAAGTCTTTATGAATAGATCTTATTTCACTTGGCTAGCTTCAGGGTATAGGGTCACAGCCTTCATCAGTAGCAGTTTAAACGCTGGTCCCCATGAAAGATTTTAAGTACTATACTAAAAAATCATAAGACATGAACTCCTTGACTCGCTATGGTCAAAACACCCATCTTGTTTCTAATGAATAAGGCAACAGGCATGTTAGAAGCAGGACAGGGCTGAATCCTGACAGTCAGTGACATTTCAAGAACAGAGGAATTTATGTTAAAAAAAAAATGGACAATGAGGGCTTGCTGCCCAATATTGTTGGTTCTGTGAAGAATGTGCCTGTTAGCAAAGTCACATACTAGGAATTTTAGATAAAGTTCATATATACATTTTTGAAAACACAGTGCTTTCCATAGAATTTAAGTTAAAAACAAAGAAGAAAACTATTCACATTATAAAAAAAAAAAAAAACCCCAAACTATTCACATTGAGGCTCAATATTGGGCCTAAAAATTAAAGTCACTGAAAGATCGTAGAATAGAAATATAATACTAATAACTAGCATTTATTAAGTGTCAGGAGGCACTATTATATTGGATTTACAGGCATTATCTTATTTAATTCTTAAAGCAACATTTTGAGATAGACACTATTTGTATCCCCGTTTGACAGATGAGAAAAATAAAGCAGAGGATTGTTAAATTACTTGTATGAGGTTAGACAGTGACAAAGTCAGGGTTCTTCTAAGGCTTTCAGGATTCCAAAGTTCACATTATTAAACAGTCAATTATGTCTCTACATCAGGGGCTTTCATTCTAATTTTGCCTACCACCCAATTTAAAAGATAATGTGAGAGCCCTTGTTTTTCCAGTATATGCCTTTCTCTCGTTCTCTCCCTCACCCGCCTGCCCACCCCTACACACATGTACATATAGAACTGAAAGAAGTTTCATCAAAAGGTAATTTATCTTTACCATATGTGGCCACACTCTAGTGATTTTTATTCCATTCTATTTGATTTTTTAAAGCACTAGCTGGAATGACATATAAATGGGTTTTACAGCCCACTAATGTCTTGACCTGTAGTTTAAAAAGCACCTCTCTAGATGATTTGCCCAAACTACTTAATCACAAGGTCAGGTCCTAATTTAGGTTTTTTGACATGAAAACTATTGCTCTTTCTTTTTTGTTTTATAACCGTATCAGTCCAAGAATTTGTTTTCTCATTTTTCCCGATATTAGGTATAAAAGACTATACTTAAAAGAAAAATGGGAACATTACCCAAGGAACAATCTCTAACCACAGTGCTTGGGTCCTATACCCAGTAAAAAAAAAAAAAAAAAAAATCAGTCAGTAAAATCCAATGCATTCTTTTTTTTTACTGGAATGCAGTATAAAATGTAGATGGTCAACATTTAAGGAAAGAAAAATTAAAATAGAAGACATACTACATTCATTGTGCATTTTACTTTCTTGGATAATCATTTAGGAATTCTCACCTTGGGAAACTTGGAAAAGGTAAAATTTTAGAAAAGTCAGGATGTTTGGTTCTTAATGAGGATATAAATCTTAATTTATCTTTAGAAATGACCGGGGGGCATCTATTACACAATCCAAATAATTTTAATTTAGACACGTAAACTTCTTTTTCTGAGTCACATATCATTTCTGCATACAAGAATCAGATGTACCAGTGAGCTTTTATTACCGTGGCTTTTAAGGCAGCATAGGGTCTTACTATCCATTGTTTGTTTGATTCAGTTTTTTATTATTTGAGGTATAACTGATATACAGAAGAGCTATAGTGTTGGATGTCTACATCTTGATGTGTTTAAACATACAAATTCAGCCATGAAA
>JAVSCE010022548.1:0-17287 GCA_032199065.1 Smutsia gigantea | reverse complement strand
CCAAGCAGCTGGGCAGGTGGAGGTTGTTTAGGGAAGAGAGCCCCCAGCCATCATGGTTCAGCCCTGTGATGCACTACATTGTGCACATGCAGTGTGTTCCCAGAGCAGATCTCCTGGTCCAGGTGTGCAGGATTCCTGAGCACTTAACCCTTCCCACTCCATTCCCCTTCCTCCTGCTTGTGGGCTGGAATAGAGGAAGGGCTTGGATTCTGATCTATCACAGCTCTGCCACCTTCCCCTTCTCTGTGTGATCTTCTCTTTACCAAGTATAGATGTTCTCTTCTGCAGTGGTCAGGTAGTTTTCTGGGTTAGTTGTTTTTGCTGTAGTTGATTCCTTGGTCTGTATGTGGGAGGAGGTTTCTGCCTGCCTTCCTATTCTGCCATCTTTTCCCAAGTCCTCTCCCACACACTCATAGTTTAAATGACCACCTACCGTGCTGACAACTTGCAATTCTAGCTCAGTCCTTTCTCCTGAACTCCAGATCTCTCTGTGTCCCACTCTTTCTTTCTCTCTATCTATATATCTATAACAGTCTGTTGGACATCTCCAAGTAAACGTCCCATGGTGCCACAAATGCACTCAAAACTGATCTCATAATTTTCCCCAAAGTTGCTTTTCCTTTACTACTCCTTGTCTTAGAACATGGCACCACTAACTACCCAGCCAACAAAGCCAGAAACTAGTTGTCACACATTGTCACTTGCATCCCTTTTACTTCCTATATCCAATCTATAATGGGTTTTACTTTCTAAACATTTCTTTAATATATCCCCCTTCCTCTCACAGTACTATGTGACAGCATTCCTTCACTGCATTCCTCCTACTTCAACAATCTTCCAAATGGTCTTCCTGACTTTACTTTCTCAGAACTTAGCCTGGTTGCCTCTTTATGATCTATCATTCAGGACTCTGCTTAATGTTTAACTCTTAGGGAGTTTTTAAAAATACATCTTGCCAATCACTTCCTATTTTATTTAATGGTAGCACTTTTCACCACTTGACATGTTGCTGCTTATTTGTACATATTTTTATTTCAATGTTTCACTAGAGACCTTATCTATTTTTTAGTACTTCCCCTCTACACATAAAAGTGTCATTATAATATACTTAATTTTTTCTTGTTGTTGATAAAATAACCGACTACCAAGTAAATTATGAATGAATACCTCATACAGCAAAAGTTATTTTTGCTGACAGAGTAATCTTACACCTACCACTGGCAGGTTTCCTCAGCTACATACTTCTCAGTGCATTTAAAATTCTAGAAAATATCCACTTAGATGTAGTGCAGATATTCTACAGAAGATTCATATGTCTGATATTGTGTTGGTGTGTGTTAGGGTCCTGAGGGGAAGAGACAGAAAAAAATAGCAATTCTCTTTCCCAAAGACGTTCTGAACTTATTGAGATGTAAGAGTCAGAAGATGGGAGTCTAAAATATTGCCTGTTCCACTGACAAAGCTGATAATGGAGCATGTGACTTATGTCTGTGTGCAAGTGGGCTTCCTAATACTCAACCTAAAAATAAAACTAGTATCCAAGTTACCAACAGCAATAGACTGAGGCAGCAGAATAGAGCTTTCATCTGTAAAATTTAGAGCATGAAGTTGCAGGGCAGGGCACTTAGGCGTTTGATATTTTCTTCTCATGGTGTGACCTTTTGTCCCCCAAAATGAGCACAAGTATCATCAGCATGATGATAACTTGAGAATTTGTTAGAAATGTTAATTCTCAGACCTTACCCCAGAATTCTCAGCCAGAAACTCTGGGGCTTGGTTTCAGCAATCTGTTTCAATCAACCCTCTGGTGATCTGATATACACACAAGTTGAGAATCACTGGCCTAGAACTTAGGAGAAAGGAAAGCCTTCCTTTTATCTCTTACAGTTAAGCTTATTTACTTAACAACCCGAGCCAGTACTAGACTGAGGTGTCTAGGACACATAATTTAAAGAAGCAGATATTCTTTTTTGTTATTAAAGTATCATTGATATGTACAGTCTTATGATGATTTCACATAAACAACACTGTGGTTTCAACATTCACCCATATTATCAAGTCCTCAACCCCATTGACTATCACCATAGTAAGATGCTATAGAGTCATTACTTGTCTTCTCTGGCTATACTGCCTTCCCCATGACCTACCTATATTGTGAGTGCTAACTATGATGCCCCACAATCCCCTTCTCCCTACCTCCCTCCCCACCCTCCCCTGCCCCTCCCCTTTGGTAAACTACTCAGTCCTTCTTGGAGTCTGTGAGTCTGCTACTATTTTGTCTTTTTTTTTTTTTATGAAACTACTAAGTTTTGTCTTTTCTCTGCCTGGTTTATTTCACTGAGCATAATATCCTCCAGCTCCATCCATGTTGTTGCAAATGGCAGGATTTGTTTTCTTCTTATGGCTGAATAATATTCAATTGTGTATATGTACCACCTCTTCTTTATCCATTCATCTACTGATGGACACTTAGGTTGTTGCTATATCTTGGCTATTGTAAATAGTGCTGCAATACACAGAAAGTTATTCTTATAGTGTTAAAGTACTTCAGCACTTCTGCTTCTTGAATGAGTAGACTCCATTGTCACATTTAACAAAGTGATTGTTAGTTTCAATTTAATTCATTATGAATATACTGGTAATAGAGAACTTTGATATATTTTAAAGGTGGTTTTATTGAAATATGTTTAAATTGGCACAAAGGTGGCAAAAATAAAAAAACTAGGATTTTGATTGGTTTAATGGTAAAACCTTATTTATAAATGTGGTTTGTCTATAATACAATTAGGAATCAGAGAAGTTAGACCTGGGTGGTACCTTACAGATATCTTTGATCAAGATCAGTAGCCAGCCTTTGAAGGCAAAGGCCAATAAGCAGATAAAAGCTTGTCTAATGACATTTAAGATATGCTGAGAAAGTGACCCTTAGCGTACTTGTATCTATCCCACATTTCTAGATTTATACATTAATTTGTCATTTAAATCCTTGGAAAATCATCGCTGATTTTTTAAGTCTTCTTTTAAAATGCAACCCATCTAGGATAACAAGAAGATGTATTATTGATCATTTCCATGTTAGTGTGATTTGTTTAATCAGATTATTTTTCTTTGGGAACATAGCAGCTAATATAACTAATCTGAGGAAATAAATCCAATATTATGGATCACACTGTGACAGATGCTATGCTATGAATGGTAATTGTAAAATCAGGAGACAAAAGATGTTCCAATTGATGATGGGTCAATTTGTGGAAGGAAATGCAGAATTTAGAGCATCCAGAGAGCACCAAAAAGGCATTGAATACCTTTGGGGCTAGGAAAAGGGAATAAGAAAAAGATCTCTATGGTACAATATGACTGTTTTGAATGAAGCTAAGATATCACCATCAGAGAGACCGGTTAAATGAGATGTGATATATCCATACAATGGAATATCATTCAGTCATTAAAAAAATTGACAAAATTTCTACTAATATTCAACAATCCTCATGGTAGTTTTAAGTAAAGCAGTAAGGCATGTATTATTTTGCAGTTTGTATTAAAAATTTAAATATGTATACAACATGTCAGAAAGTATATTCAAGAAATTGTTTACAACAGTTACCTCTAATGAGGGAAACTGGATGTCTGGGTAAATGGGAGACTTAATTTTCCTTGTACACTCATGTTTCTATTTTGGATTTTGTACCAGATATATATTTTTCTCATTTCAAAAAAATTATGGCATTTAGTTTTTAAAAATTTATTTCAGTTAATAAATAGTACTGTATTATATGTCTGAAATTTCTAAGAGATTAGATTTTAAACATTGTGACCAAAAAAAAAACCCACCTAAATATGTGAGGTGATGGAAAACAAAAAGCCTAAATATGTGAGGTGATGGACGTGTTAATTAACTTGATTGTGGGACTCCTTTTACAATGTATACATATATAAAATCATTAAATTGTGCACTTTAAATATATTATGAATTTATTTGTCATTTAGACCTCAATAAAACAAAAAAAAAATGTATCCCAGGATGGGTGCTGTCATTTTGAGTAGGAAGAAGATATTATTGACTCTCTCTGAGTGGGTCTGTACCTCAGCTATTTTTTTATATTAGTGAAGTTACACTTGCATAGAAGGATGATCTTGTTGTCACATTTGTCATCCCATTGATCAGTAGGATCAATATAGCAAACCCATCTCCCTTGGCATTCTCTGTTCCCACAGCTCCTTTCAAAGAAGGTAATTTTTCCACAGAGAACTATCAAAGATATCGAAATAGCTGTGCTCTTGTGCTAGAACTTTACAAGTCCACATAGTCCACATGAAGAAGGTGGTATTTATCCATCTTCATCTCAATAGAAAGGCAGAGAATGTACAATCAATGAAAGGTCAAAATAAAATACAAGGGAGGACAGAAAGTATGGTGCAAGGTGAGTGAATTATCCAGATGTCATACAAAAGTCACCAAAGCCATCATGTCCTGTATGAAAAAAGGAATGCTTTCAGTGATCTGGGGCAATACTGGAGCTCAATGGAGAGTATTTCTCTCTGTTCCTAGCTGTGCTACGCTGAACCTCTCAGATGCTATGCAATACCATTTTCTAGGATGCAAGGGCCTTTGGAAAGATTCTGCAATTACAGCCTAACAAGAAAGTGTTATTACAACAGAACTAGAGGGGAAGAAAACGTAATCATTAACTTTTATGTTTTAATATAGACTTTTGAAACTAAGGGCAGATAGAAATAGTTTGAGATACAGAGACTTTTGGGTTTTGGAAGCCTAGGACTCAGGGCATAGGGTTTATGTTATACACAATAATTGCAAAAGACTGCCTAATAAGTTACAGCTATTTTGTCCTATTTTACGGGAGTTAAGGAGTCCATTGGCTGGGGGAAGAAAATATTCAGAGAGAGAAAGAAGGGAGTTATAAACTGGTAGGTCTTTGAGAAGCAGCCCTGTGTCCTGAACCCTGGTCAAAGTCTCAAAGAGTAAGCATAATAGGTTGTCCATGTAGGTTTGGGTAATTTAAGCCCCATGACATTTTTCCGAGAAAGAATTCCCTCTTACTCTGGTATGGCACAAGAGGCATAGAAGAGAATTGATTACCTAGCCCATCTTGGCAGAGATGAGAAAACAGAGCAGAGTTCTGCTGCACCTAGCATGGTGCAGTAGTAGAGTGGAAATGGCTTGTGATGTGTTTTGTCATCCTGGAGAGACTCTCACAATTTGTGGCCTGTACCTTAGTCATGACAGAGAGGCAGAAAAAAATTTCTAATGCTTCCCAGAGGGCTGCAAAATTTACCTGAGAGAAAGCCAGACCAAAGAAACTTTGTTGGAAGAAGCAAGGGAAAAAGCAGCATGACCCGTGAGGACTGACAACCAAAGATGACAGAAAACAATATACATCTCAGTGCATAGTGCATACACAGGTGATAATGACTGAAGCCATATTTCCTCTCACTCTGTGCCTTGGCCTGCCAAGATTTAGAAATGACTTTGGGAAAAGGGGTGGGAAAAGGATGCCTGTATTACCATGTCACTAGATGAATTTCCTGTGGTACAGAGTCCAGCTTTGCAAGGCCAGAAACTCACTACTGATACTGCCTCAAAGATAACTAGGATCTTGGGGAACACCTCACGTTCCCCAAATTCACACACAAAGCCCCAACTATGAGATACAAAACAGAATACCAATTTTCTAATTTACTCTTAAAATATAACTGTTCCAGGGCTGGAATACTTAAATTCAGTCAGTGCATTTTCTTCTCTATGGGAAAATTTTCACAGGATTATAATCAGAAAGTGATTAAATAAACCTGGGAATAGAGCTTGGGGAGTGAGCTCAGTGGTTTTCATGGCTATTTTTATCCAGCTGGGATAACAATGCACCACCTTTACTGGAGGGGTAGTCCTACTGAGCAAACATTCATGTGAGTTAACTAGTATTTTTCTCTAGGATTCTGCCTCTATAATATACATTCCCACTATGGCTCTTTCAAGACTGACCACTCCCCTTCTGTTATCAGAATCTTTAGCTATGAATACCACTGATTAGGCTGCAGTTTAACACTCTCTTCCACTCTTTGGCCTGGAAAACAACCCTTCTTTTGTGAAATTTGCATGTATCTGAGCTCATCCGTTATGTGTTGCCTTTATTAATATAACTCAGAATTGTGAAGGGGGCTTCACTGATACTTCTAAGACCTCTTACATTGTAGTATCTATGTTGTTTGACACCTAAGAATAAATATATTTTAGATACATTAATATGTATTTCAACAAGGACTTGCTATATGCCTGGCACTGTGCTGACCACTTTGTATGTATTTTCTCACACCAGTCTATGTGGCAGGCAGTTATTTATTCTATTATTGATAGAAGCACAGTGAGTTAAGAAACTTCCTCCAGTTTGGATAGCTGGTAAATTTAGGTGCTGCAATTCTACCTCATGCCTTTCTGAGCTCAAATACCACAAATGTCACTCCTTTTTTCATTCTTACGTATGTGTGTGTATATATATATATATATACACCTTTACACATTACATAGCTTTTGATGCAGAAATCTTCCTCTAACAATCTGTCTAAAGGAAATAACACAGATAGAAAGGTTCACTTAGGAGGATGTTCAGCACACAGTCGCTTTTGATAGTGAGACATGAAAGAACTCAATGTACAATGAGAAATTTAAGTAAATAATAATGCTATGGAATACTATGTACCTTTAAAATAAGAATGTAATTATTGTAATTTTATATTTGAAAAATTTAAGCTTAAATCAGAATACATAGTTGGATCTTATTTTTATCAAAAGGATTACATGTGTGTCAAAAAAAGCTGTAAGGCTATGCGTCAAAAGGTAAACAGAAGCTGTCTCTGGGTTTTAGGATCATGTGTTATTCTTACTTTCTGTCTTTTTGTTTACTTAAAATTTCTAATTTTTTTGCTCCTCAATTTATTTTAGTTTTATTAATTTTTTTATTAAAGTATCATTGATATACAATCTTATGTTGATTGACTGTATTCTACACGCTGTACTACTGTCCCCATGACCAACTTACATTGTGATTGTGAATTATTGTGCTCCTTTATCCTCCTCATGTTCCCCGCAACCCCAGCCCCTCTCCCTTCATAACAACTAGTTCCTTCTCAGTGTCTATGAGTCTACTGCTACTTTGTTCCTTCTGTTTTGCTTTGCTTTTATACTCCACAAATAACTGAAATTATATGGTATTTGTCTTTCTCTGCCTGACTTATTTCACTGAGCATAATACCCTCTAGATCCACCCATGTTAATGCAAATAGGAGGATTTCATTTCTTGTTCTGATTGTATAATATTCCATTGTGTGTATGTACCACCTCTTCTCTATCAATTCATCTACTGATGGACACTAAGGTTGCTTTCATATCTTGGCTATTGCAAATAGTGCAGCAATAAACATAGGAGTGTTTATGTCTTTCCGAATCAGGGATCTTGTTTTCTTTGGGTAAATTCATAGGAGTGGAATTACTGGGTCAAATGGTATTTCTGTTTTTAGTTTTTTGAGGAACCTCCAGATGGCTTTCCACAGCAGTTGCACTAATTTGCATTCCCACCAACAGGGAGGGTTCCAATTTCTCCACATCCTCATCAGCTTTTTTTATTTCTTGTCTTTTGGATAGTGGCCATCCTAACTGGTATGAGGTGATATCTCATTGTGGTTTTTATTTCCATTTCCCTGATGATTAGTGATGTGGAGCATCTTTTATGTGCTTGTGGGATATTTGTATTTATTCTTTGCAGAAGTGTCTGTTCAGGTCCTCCACCCATTTTTTAATCGGGTTATTTGTTTTTCGGGTCTTAGGAAGTATGAGTTCTTTATATATTTTGGATGTTAACCCTTCATCAGATGAGTCATTTACAAATATATTCTCCCATACTGTGGGATGCCTTTTTGTTAATAAATAAATACAGTTTTTATTGTTTTGACACAATACAATCTCCCACTGTGTAGAGCCACAAGATTCGACTTTCATGTTTCTTCCATTAGCATTTCAAAACTTTCTCTTTCTCCATCAATTACCTGAACAAAGCCAGCCTAAATCACAATGAGGAACAGGTTCAGTTTAAACTCCAGCAACTTCTTTACTATGCCTTCCTCTTTCCCTTCAATATTCCCAGGCCTTGACATTACTCTGTTGAGTTTCTTTTGTAAAAGAGAAAGATGATGATGTTGCTGAATATAAGTACAATAACAATCAAAGCAAAATTGCCATTTTATTCAGTACTAACAATATATTAAGCACTTTAGCTATATAATTACTTTGGACCCATACAGTTCATTCAGGTAGGTCTTACCATTGCTATTTTACAGCTGAGAAAACTAGTTTCAAAAGCTTACCCAAGGTACTACACAGATGGTAAGTAGCAGAACCATGATTCAAATCTAGTTTTGTTAGAAGACAAAATTCCATGATGGTAGCAATTTTTCGATATTACCTTTATTGTACTACCATGCTTTAATAAATGTAGACATTCCAAGGCCTTTGCATGGAGATAACCCCTCCCCCAGATCATCTTGGGACTTAGAGCTTCCTACATCTTTTCTAACTTCAATCACCATAGGAAATCTACATTTCCAGGTCATCTCTCAGCCATTTTTTTCTTGCCCCCATCCTGTTCTTTTCACTACCTAGTCTGTACCAATCTCACACCTTTTCCCCACACTGAATCCATTCACCATATTCTCTGACAACTCATAATCTATCACTTTAATTTTTTAATTAAAATTTTTTTGTGTTAACATTTTTCTTTGTTCTTTATTGTGACAAAATATACATAACATAAAAGTTATCATTTTAACAATTTTTAAGAGTACAATTCAGTGGCATTAAGTACATTTACACTGTTGTACAACCATCACCATTATCCATCTATAGAACTTTTTCATCTTCCCAAACTGAAATTCTGTACCCATTAAACAGTAACTACCCTTACCCATTCCTTAGGCCCTGGCAATCTGTAATCTACATTCAGTATCTACAAATTTGACCATTGTAGATACCCCATATAACTGGAATCATATAATATCTGACCTTTTGTCTTTGGCTTATTTCACCTACAATGTTTTTAAGATGTAACCTTGTTATATATATAATGTCTATCAGAATTTCCTTCCATTTTAAGACTGAGTATTTTATAGTACACTTTGTTTATCCATTCATCTGTGACATACATTTAGGTTGCTTCCATATTTTGGCTGTTGTGTCTAAAGAACATTGTACAAATATCTGCCCATGTCTCTGCTTTCAAATCTTTTGAGTATGCTAATTCTAAGTTTAATTTTTTTTAGGAACACCCATACAGTTTTCCACAGTGGCTGCACCATTTTACATAGCCCCAACAATGTAACAATATTCTGATTTCTCCACATCCTTGAAAACACTTGTTATTTTCTGCATTTTCTTTTTGTAGTACCATCCTAAAGGGTGGGTGTGAGGTGGTATCTCATTGTAGTGTTGATTTGCATCTCTCTAACAATTAATGATGTCAAACATCTTTTCATGTGTTTATTGGCTATTTGTACATTTTCTTTAGAAAAATGCCTATTCATATTTTTTGTGCATTTTAGATGGATCACTTTTCTTATTGTTGAGTTGTAGGAATTATTGATATATTCTGGGTGTTAATCCCTTATCAGATATATGATTTGCAGATGTTTTTTCCCATTCTGTGAGTTGCCTTTTTATTCTCTTGATAGTGTTCTTCCATGTAGAAAAATTTTGAATATTAATGAAGTCCAATTTATTTTTTTCTTTTGTTACCTGTGCTTTTCACGTCATATCCAAAAAATCATTTCCAAATCCAATGTCACAAAAATTTACCCCTATGCTTTCTTCTGAGCTTTGTAGTTTTAGCAATTCTGTTTAGATATTCCAATTTTATATGTGTTATAACATGTGTCCAGTTTCATTCATAATAAATATATAAGGAATTGGCTCATGCAGTTATGGAGGCTAGGGAGTCCGAAATCTGCAATATGAGCTGGCAAGCTGAAGTTTCAGGAGGACTGATAGTGCAGTTCCAGTCCCAAAGCTGGTAGGTGGAGCCCAAGGAGAGCCAGTGGTGCAGATTAAATCTGAAAGCAGTCTAATGGAAAATTCCCTTATGCTTGGGAAGACTGCTTTTTTTTTTTCATACTCAGACTTTCAACTGATTGGATGAGGTCAACCCAATTATGGAAGGCAATCTACTAACTCAGAGTTTACAAATTTAAATGATAAAATCATCCAAAAACAACCTCCAAGTTGACACATGAAATTAGTCATCATATACCTGCTTGGTAAAGTTTATTCCTAAATACTAATTTCTTTTTATTTCTATTGTAAATGGAATTATTTTCTAATTTCATTTTTTGATTGTCCATTATTAGTGTATAGAAGGGCAACTGATTTTTTTGTTAATTTTGTATTCTGAAATGTAGCAAAATTCATTTATTAGCACTAACAGTTGCGTGTGTGTGTGTGTGTAATCTTAAGAGTTTGCTACATATAAAATCATGTCATCTGTGAATGGATAATCTAACTTCTACATTTCCAATTAGTATGCCCTTTATTCCTTTATCTTGTCTAATTGCTCTGGCTATAACTTCCAACACTATGTTGAATAGAAGTGAAAGCATGCATCCTTGCCTTGTTTATGATCATGGGGGAAAAGCTTTCAGTCTTTTGACATTGAGGATGATGTTAGCTGTGAGTTTTTTATATAGAGGGGTTATTGTACAGTTGATGCTTGAACAACTTGTGTTTGAACTGCATAGGTCCACTTATACACAGACTTTTCTCAATAAATTTATTGGAAAATTTTTTGGAGGTTTGTGACAATTTGAGAAAACATTTGTTTTCTCTGTTTTTTTGTAAGAATACAGTATATAATACAACATATAAAATGTGTTAATTGACTGTTTATGTTATTGGTAAGGCTTCTGGTCAACAGTAGGCTCTGATATGGGGGAGTGAAAAGTTATGCATGGATTTTCAATGGTGGGGGAGATTGGTGTCCCTAAATCCTGCATTAGTCAAGGGTCAACTGTATTGAGGACGTTTCCTTCCACTCCTAGTTTGTTGGGTGTTTTCTATCATAAAAGGTGTTGAATTTTCTCAAGTGTTTTTTTGCATCGAGGTGATCATGTTTTTTTTCTCCCTTATTCTGCTAATGCTCTGTATTACATTGATTTTGATATGATGAACCATCCTTTCATTATAGGAATAAATCCCACGTGGTAATTGTGTATAATCCCTTACATATGTTCCTTAATTTGATTTGCTAGTATTTTGCTGGGGATACTTACATTAATATGCATAAGAGATATTGTGCTGTGGTTTCCTTGTGGTGTCTTGGTCTGGCTTTGGTATCAGAGTAATACTGGCCTCATAGAATGAGATGTGAAGTGTTCCCTCTGCTTCAACTTTTTGGAAGAGTTCCAGAAGGATTGGTGTTAATTCTTTAAATTTTTTATAGAATTCACCTCTAAAGCTATCTGGTCCAGTGATTTCCATAGCTGGGGGATTGTTGTTACTGATCTTAATCTCCTTACTATTTATAAATCTATACACATTTTTTACTTTCATGATTCAGTTTGGGTAGGTTATGTGTTTCTAGGATTTTGTCCATTTCATCTAGGGTTATCCAATTCAGTGATATACAATTGTTTTTAGTATTCTCTAATCCTTTTTCATTTCTGTAAAATTGGTGGTAATGTCCCACTTTCATTTCCTATTTCAGTAATTTGTCTTCTCTTATTTTTTTTATAATCCTGTAACTAAAGGTTTATCAATTTGTGTTGATCTTTTTGAACAAAAATGTCCTCAATATATCTGTTAGGTCCAATTGGTTTATAGTGTTGTTCACATCCCCTACTTCCTTACTGATTTTTTGTTGTTGAATTTCTTAGAATTTTATATTCACATATTTCATCAAATTTTTGTAATTTTCAGCCAAATCTCTTCAAGTAATCTCTCTCTGCCCCCTTCTCTCTCTTCTTCTGAAACTTCCATAATGCATATGTTTGTTTGTTTAATGAAATCCCACTAGTCCCTAGACTCAGTTCACTTTTCTAGATTATTTTTGCTTTGTGTTCCTCAGACTCTATTTTCACATGCCCTGTCTTCAAGTTCAGTGATTCTTTCTCCTGCCTCCTGAAGTTCTTTGTTGAACATCTTTAGTAAATTTGTCATTAAGTTATTGTATTTTTAGTTCCAAAATTTGTTTGGTTCCTTCTTACAATTTCTGTCTCTTTGATATTTTCATTTTCTTCATATATTGTCTTCTTTATTTCCTTTATTTGTCTGCTTTAGCTCTTTGAACATATTTAAATTTTGTTTCTTAAATATCTGCCTATTGCTTCCTCAAGGATGGTTTCAGATATTTTATTTTCTTCCTTTGAATGGGCCATGTTTTCCTGTTTCTTTGTATGCATTGTGATTTTTCTGGTGTTGCTGTTGAAAATTGGGCATTTGAAAAAATAATCACATCTCCCAGTCTTTGCAGACTGGCTCTGTGCCAAGGCAATCCTTCACTAATTGGCTGGGTGTATTCTAAACATTGGGATTATTCTGAAGTTAAAGTTTAAGTTCTTCTCAGTTCTTTTCTGAGTGTGCATCTAGCTTGGTCTTGTGGGTGGGTTTTTCAATTTCCACATTTACATGGCTGATTTTCAATCTCATAATCTCCCAGTCTAACCCCAGCTTCTACTTAGGGCCTTAGAAGTCTATTGTATGTCTCCACCCATAATTACTTTCCTCAGTTGTTTGCATATCTGTAATCCCCCTGTATCTATCCCTAACAAAATCTACTGGTGCAGTGAGAGAGCAGAGGTACATTTTTTTTTTTACCTTGCGCAGTTTCATCAGTGCATTTCTGTAAGCTGCAAAACATGGGGAAGTTTGGCTTCTGTTTCCTTTCCCTTGATTTCTTTAGTTATTATTGCTTCACTATACAGTCATTTGTATGATGTTTTGGCAGACATTTACTGTTGCAAAAATTAAAGTCATGGAATCTCGTTTTGCCTACAGGTCTTTATGAAAATACCAGCAACATTTTTATTTTGATGTCAAAGTTTGTCAACCATTAAGCTGATTGATTTTTAATTATACAATTCAATAGAAGAGGCAGTCTTTAGTTTGTATGCAACATTACTTGAGAAAAAGACTCATCATTGAAAAAATCCTTCCTGCTTATACGTTAAAAATTATATTCCTTTCACAGGACAGCTTCATGATTTAAAGCTAAATTTGTATATGAATTTTTCCATTAATAAGTCCAGTACAGGTATAACATGGTAGTTCACCTTACTACAAAGAAAGAGCTCTTTTATTTTGTAGTAGCAACATCAACCTTTTAATTTAATTTAATTTTATACTCTTTGAGAAATAACTTATTGTTCAGGCAATAAAGATTGTGAGCCTCAAGAAAATGATGAAATTAACTGTCTTGGAAAAAGAAAAATATTTGCACAGGACTAACGGGTCTCAGCAGCTGTGCTGTGTTTCCTACACAAATCCTTTAAAATGATCATCACCTTCTTTTGTAGGCACACCTGTCATGGAAATAGTCTAGGCTAAACTGTAGGTTCATTTACCCTTTGGCTATGCCTCTAAAAATGTCAGCAAGGATGCCAATCTGTGCCAACTACTGCTGGGGCAGCTGTTGGTTGGTTAGGAACAGGAGAGCAACCTTTATATTGGCTTACTTATTTGGAGCAAACAAAGAAAGATGTAAATTTCCACAGTCACATCCTTGCTTCACTGAGGCAGATGTGTATCTGTTGTTTGTATGTCATATAATCCCAAAACAGTAAGTACTAGGAATGAAAATTGTCCTTTGTTTAAAAGCCCTATCACAAATGTCAAAATGAAAGGAGAATTGTCCAACAGTAAGTAACTTCATGAGGTGGGAAAAAAAAACCTTTTTTTTCCTAATTGTTCAAGATATACAACTTCTAAGAAGACAAAGAAGCAATGATCAAGACAAAATCATACCTTTATTGAAAGGGGAACCCTGAAAGAAAAGAGAGTCCAGCTTGTAGAAGTAATGTCATAAAGTGAGAAATCATAGAGGGAAGAAAGTGAAAAATTGATGCCCATACCTTTTTAGGTTAGTAGCCTTGAACATCTAAAAATGGTGGTGAAGAGAGGTCAAAGAAACATTGAATTACATGTAGATTTTGAAAAATCTATCAAGCTAATTAATAAACATGGTATACTTTCAGATATTGTGGGGTAAAGTTCAATGGCAAACTTCAGAGTTAAGATCATGGCACATGCACTGAAAGGAACTTTTTGAAATGACCATCCTGAAAAGTGGAAAATCTAGGCTAAAGATGGCCTTGCATATTTTTAAGGAAGACAAGGCTTACTTACAAATGAGAGACAAAGTTTGGAACATTAAAATATGATCAACAGTCACCTCCCTAAGAATATATAAAGAAGTGTTGTGATAAAAATTACTATCATTTGTCATGTAGAATAAGCCAGATCGCAAAACTCTAGGTGGTATTTATTTTGAATTACGGCCACTTCCCTGCTTCTGTAAGTTTTCTCTGTGACAAGTTACATACAAGATCTATAATTAGATACCAATAAGTAGTAATAATTACTTATAAAAAATAAAATGTAATTTTAAAATGTCTTAAATGTATTTTAAGACAAGGAGGAGTAAGTATATCTATATAATATAGCAATTTCCAGCTCAATGGAAAAGCCAAGTAGTGTACTTGTGAAGAATCACTGTGACCAAATAGGGAAAATAGTATGAAAGCAACATAATAAATTATACAAAAGAGGTTATGACTTCTAGTCAGTGATGTTTCAAACATGGACATAAATTGCTAAAAGTGTTGATTGAATTTCCAGGATCCTTGTTTGTATAATATTCAGATTTCTGGCATTTTGAGTTATTCCTACCAAGAAGAGAAGAAATTTATATTTTTCAGGAACACAAATTATTAAATACTTATCCAAAAATATAAAAGATGTTCAAAGCAATGTTTCTAAGAATTCCATATAAATTCCTCAAAAATTGAAAACAGAAATATCATATGACCCAAGAATTCCACTTCTAGGAATTTGTATGAAAGAATAATAATCTCTGCTTTGAAAAGATATGTGTACACTGATGTTTACTGACAAATTATTTACAATAGCTAAGATATAGAAGTAACCAAAGTGTCCATCAATAGATGAATGGATAAAGAAGTAGTACATATATAGAATGGAATATTATTCAGCCATAAAAAAGAAACAAATCCTGCCATTTGTGACAACATGAATGGACCTAAAGGGAATTATGCTAAGGGAAATAAGCCAGAGAGAGAAGTTCAAATACCATATGATTTCACTTATAAGTGAAATCTAAAAGCAAAGCAAAGCAAACAAAATGAACAAACCCCAGCAGATTAATAGACACTGTGAAGTGACTGATGGTTATCACAATAGAGGGGTTGAGTTGGGTTGGTGAAATAGGTAAAGGAGATAAAGAGACACAAAGTCTCAATCATAATATAAATTAGCCATAGGGTTGAAAATAAAGCATAGAGAATATAGTCAATAATTCTTTAACATCTTTCTATTTTGACAGATTAAAAAGTTAAAAATAAAGTAAAATAAAACCATTCTTTTATCAATGGAAAAAATGAAATATATCTGATAAAATCCATTCAAACTGCTTTGAGAAAAAAAGAACTATATACAGTATGTTTCACTCAGATAAGAAGCAGTTTTGCCATAAGATGGAAAATAAAATGTATTGCATTTTAGATGAAATGGGATACTAATTTTGATGCCTAGTTAACTGACTTAAGATGTATGCTTTCATAAACTCTGTAAATTAAATATAATTGTATTCTAATATATAAGGAGTTGTTATATAGAGATGGCAACATGGGGGCCCATAAGCTACCTCTAGCCCAAAGATGTGTTTTGCTTGGCCCAAACAGTTTTTGAAAAAATTGAATTAGTTGCCAAACGTCAATCAGGAGATTTCACATTAAAATTTGGATGTCTAGCTACTCTTGCAAAGTCAGAGGATCTAGCAGCTATGGACCTGTATCCTTGCATGGAAAAACTACATTGCTACAGGTGGAAATTTTTCAGTAGACAATTCTTAGGTTTAATAGGGCCTGTGTTCTCTAGGTGGCCATAGTCCACACCAAACACTTGTTAATCATTTAGGTCACCTGCCTGGCCTCTATAGGTTTTGTGACCTCTGTTTAAGAGAACCAGTTCTCGTTTGTTTTTAACTATACTCTCTCTCTCATTGCCATGAAGATTACAGTTGGCTTTGAGTCAAATACATTTGATGTTCGAGTAACTCATTTTATTTTGCCAATAAAATAAGTGCAAGCATGTTATAGCTCTGTTATAGAGTGGCAAGGGCAAGCTGGACATAAAGTACGCACTCTCACCATTTCTGCACGTTATCGGGCAATGATAATAAGTGAATTGACTATGCGACCCACAATTCTATGAAATAGACATTTTTATTACCATTTTCTAGTTGACGAAACTGAGTCAACAGGTCAATTATATAACTTGCTAGTAGGTATTGTATCTAGGATTCTAAGCCAGATCTGTCTGACTCTATGGTCCTATCTGCTTAATCAATACATTACTACACAATGGGTTGTACAGCACTTTACATAACAAAGTCAATTTCACTTGTATTATGTCCTATTCTTTGGTAACATGAAACTCTTGAAATGGAAGGGGACTGTTACTTGGAATATAGGGATGTGAATACTGTGTCCTGCGAAGTTCAAATCCACCAAGAAAGTTTCTGGAATCTTAAAGGAATATTATTAGCAAAACTTGTCTAGGATCAAAACAGACAGGAAGCTGCCAACAATTAAACTTTGCTTGGAAGTGTTCAATGTCTTTCTTGATAATTTTTAGCCATAACAAAAATATTTTATTTATTATTTCAATATTCCTAAAAGGTATAGATATTTATAAGATTTTTTTGTCGAACCAGGAAAAGATAATTCCCACTTCCTTTTCTCACACATGCAAAACTAAAGACTCCATAACTCTTTTAAAGCCTTGATTGGAACAAAGAGACTTTTTATCTCTCTTAAAATTAACAACATTAATAAAATTGCCTTGGGAATTATATAGAAGTTATATATTGAAAAGGTACAAGTGAACTGTGGCCTCACCTAGAATAACAGAAACTCAATAAATAAAACAGAATATAGAGGTATAAGTATATACGTTAGAGATATGGAGGTAAATGCTGAAGAACTAAAATAAAAAATGGTT